>VDFB02052977.1:0-23135 GCA_007258455.2 Sequoia sempervirens
ATTTCTTTGCGGCCTATAGCCTTGGTCGTCTTTTTTAGCCTCTTCTTTTGGGAGAAGTCTCCTTAGTAAACTGGTTGCAATGGCCTCCTTTTACAACTCATTGCTAAGCTCCGATCTTTTTAAAGCTGCATTGGAAAGAAATGGAACTTCACATGACAATGTGCTTGAGTCACCAGAGATTGGAAGATAGTTATGCAAAGTTTATGGCACAACAAAAAAAACCCATAAATTGAAGCAACTTTCAAAATTGAGTATGTGCCCTTTTGTTGAGATTTCATCCCTTCATATATCTGGTTCACATGCCATGCTGACTGATGTTATTGCTTGTCTGAAATATTATATGCTTTTACAAGAGTCACTGAATGTTGTAATTGGTACCATATTGATCACTCAGTTGCAATCAACACATGTAATTCAGAGTGTGTATGAATAAACTTCTCTTCATGTCTCGTTAATGCGGGTAAATTACAATCTGCTCAAAAAAGCTTGTTGCTCCAGACTCAAATTTATTATTGGTATCATTGCACTACACATTGAGAAGGTAGATCCTCAGGCATTGTTACAAATTGAAAGCAACGATGGTGATCTTTTAGTAATCCCATAGGTATGGTCGTCACACCATTTTGAGGATTAAGAAGGTTTTATCTCTTTACAGTTGCAATCAAGTCGCAATCAAGTCAGGGGAATGGTCCTATTGTAGCATGTGCATAACAAGATTCTCACTCCCTATAGAAGAAACAAGTCAAAATAATTATATGACGACCCTATGGTACATATTAGAAAAAAGGATTCATTGAATTATCTGCTTTACAACATTTGCTACATGATAGGATAGATGATCCTTGGTGCAATGACGTTAATATAATGACATGTAGTATTGGATGACATCAGGTAAATTCATCGTCAGCAATTCATTGGTGGAAAATTCATCATCAACAATTCACCACGGAAAGTCACAGAAAATTATCCACAAACTTTTAATGTGATGAATTTTCCGCGGCGGTGAATTACTGGCAGTGAATTTTCCTAGAGCCATATTGGATTCCTTCAATAGGCATATTTAATAGTTTCTAGTTGCTTACTTGGTATAAGGAACAAATTGTACGATACCTACCAAACGTTGGAACTCCTATGATTATTGACTAGCATCTTTGCAAATCTGTATATTGTAATGCTCTTGTAATATTTCAATGCAAGACAATCTCACCTATAGGTGTACCTCAATATGCCAAGTATCCATTTCTCCATCATTACAAGGAACAAAAATATTACCTAAGCTTCACACTGCAACCATGTAATTTGCAAACATTTACCCCACCATAATGTTTAACAATGCTAAATATATTCTACAAGGTTTTCATTATAGTGACAAATTGCATGCAGGTTATTTCCTAAAAAGGAATTTATGCATGAGAGACGTAACTTGCTGGAGCAAATCCTCATCCTCAACCTTTGTTTATATTTATATCATTTATCCCACCTATGATCTTGCATCTGTGAATTGCAAACAGATTTTTAATACTTCATAACTCGTGAATTGTATATGTCCTGGTCTCTGCTTCCATAAAAAATACTCTTTCTTGATGGTCGATTGAATTCTAGTAAAATAAAATTGAGATGCAATAAATTAGTAAAATATTGATTGGATTGAAAAGCCCTTTGATTTTGGGCGCCGGTCCAAGCCCAGTTGGTTAAGGTGTTCCCTGTCACAGGGCGCCCACCATGGGTTCAACTCTCCGGCGCTCCCGTGGTACCGGTTGGTGTGTCCCGCCAGCACTGCCAGTCACAATAAAAAGTTTACCGGCGGTGGGGGGTTATATGGGGGTCATCGGCCGCGACCGATTCCCTGCTAAAAAAAAAAGCCCTTTGATAGATAATGGTACCCATTTTTAAACTGCTTTATATTGAGGCACGACCAACTCAAGTTGCCATGACTGAAGCAGGGAAATCCGCATGAAACAGTTCCAAAGATGATGACTCAATCTCAAACAAAGAGACCTGATGCAGTCAAAAGTTTAGATTATATATTCATCTTTATTATTAACAATAAAATCAATTCAATTACAAAGGAATTTTAATTTTCATTTCCATTCTGTTTTCTCCAATTTTTTTGATTTTTTTTTAACTAGTAAAAATCCTTCTTAAAAATCTGCTTATATGACACCTTCAGGTTTAACAATTCAACTTTTACTAATTTCAATATTGTAGGAGTAGGTAGAAGATCATCTAATTAAACCTTTTGTGTAGTCTCCTTAGTTAACATTAATGGCTACACCTAAGTCAATCAAGGTTAATACACATATGAACGCCTAGGCTACCAGGGTATGTGTACTTTGGAACAACCACCTTGCTTAACATAATGTATGCAAGTTGTTCAATGACATGGACAGTTTGGGGGTCTTTCTACTTTTTTTCTAGCTTCTTTGAACACATTTCTCAAATTGTCTTTTTGTAAATTGGAACATATTTGATGGCTTGAGACATTGAAATTTTTATACAAACATTTTTTAATTGATCCAAAAATTCAAATGTAGGTAGAGGGTTAAAATTTTTAGTATTCAATCTTTCTAGAAATGGGGGCTCCTTATTGATAAATTCATCTTCCTCAAGATGTTGTCTTGTTGAGGATTTCCATGATTAGCAGTGATGTAGGAGTTGGTATTTTTTCCCTACGTGAAGCTACACGTTGCTAATCTCAATTGCATAGGTCATATACTAGATAGTATCATTAGAATTTAAGCATGTTGAATAGGCTTATTGTTAGGGTTAGGCATAGGTTGGGATGGTAATTGTGTGTGACTTGGTGGATTAGAAGTAGGATTTGCAAGATTTGGAAGAATGATTGGTTGTTGAGGCAATGCTTGCAGTTGTTAGAAGTAGCTTGCATTAGGATTAGGCTAGTGTTGGTTTACCTGCAGTTGTTGTTGTTGCCATAAGAAATGAGGTGATTTCAAGTGTTGTTTTGGGGATTGTGATTGGTAGTGCATCTATGGCCAAATTCCTTAGGGAGGTGTCCATCAAAGTGGCACATACTTTGACCATGGTGAAGGAGGTTGATTATACTATGGAGAATTATTTTCAAACGAGTTTGAGAAAGGAGCAATATAAGATAATGGATCTTGATGGGTACCTTGTCTCTAATTCCATTTTTTTTGTGCCAAGTAAAATACTTTTCCATCCTAATCCTGCAGTGCCTTGAACTCTAGTTGTTCATATCTACCTTCAATTATTTCCACCCTTTTGCACTTGTGGTCCCTTTCCTTCTGACAACAATGGAGGCAATATTCTACCAAAGTTGCTCATGCTTCCTCTTGTTTCTTCTTAAAATGCATAATATCCATTTGGGTTGTCATATGGTTGATGATGTATTGTTTCATATCCTTTAACAAGATATTGAGATCCATTCATGAGACACCCATAGTTATTTTGATCATTACTTGCAAGTTGCATGTCTTCTTCATTGTGGAACATGAATAGTTTCAAAGTTGGAAAACATCCTCCCATGGAAATTGAGATATTTCTCCTGATCCTATTAAGTTCAGGGCATCCAAGCATTCTCCATTAACGCATCATAGGAAAACTAATTTCAAAGAATCTCTAGTTAGTTGGTTTTGTTTATATTTTTGGAGACAAAACAAGAATCTCTTGACATAGTCTTCCAGTGGCTTATCCTCTTTTGGATTTATTCTAATAATATCATCTCCTCTCATGTCTACCCTGATGGAGCTTATAAAATTCTGATGAATTTTAGCTCATTTTTCATAAGTCTGGCTCCCATTCTAAACCCTTGCAGCCCCCAAGTGAGTAGGGTTCTTAATCAAAAAATGTGCCAACGTTATGTTTTCACATTGACTAGTTCAGTCAGTCATCAGTTTCTTAAGTTATTTTTTGAGCCACTCGTTACGTTTGTTCACCAGCCCCATTTGTCTGAGCAACCGATCATCTTTTCTCGTTGTGTCAAGTTTTTCCTAAAGTCGGGTTACAAAAATGTTAAGTCCAGTGACTTAAGGATTAAGTCATTTACCTTGCGGTCATGTCACCATCGAGTGACCTAAGTCTTGTCCATTTAATGCTAACATGGTGTATTGTGCAGCTTGCAAGATTTGGCGATCAAAGATGAAATTTGAACTATACCCCGCCAGCTCGTGGGAGTGAAGTGCATGCCAGATAAAAGCAGCGAGGTTAGCGAGAAGCTAACACATGTCTGAGGCACAGTGTGGGACCCACTTCCCACTACCGATCCCATGCCCCGACACCTTCAACAAGTGGTCGAGATCAACTGGGCGAAACGATCTTCACCATTCCCCATTGGCTCACTGAATGAAGATAAACAAAGATTAAACCTAGCAAGATCAATGAGATCTCGACACCTGTCCCTCACTCGCTCAAACGGTGGAGCCCATAAGCAGCGACGACATCATCCTACGTGGAAAGAAGCGATTGGCTAAAAGAACATCAGCAAGGCACCACTAAGTTCAATGAAAGTCAAACATGAGCTAGCCATTTGATCATCCATCGAGGTAGGAGATCAACGGATCTCATTCAAAATGGCATGTGACACCTGATGGTCGACTCCACTCTACACAACAAGCTTACAATAATGGCTTACACTCTGCAGAGCGATCGAGTTGATCTCAACTCGTGCCAAGAGGAAAATGCAAACAATCATGGAGAATAATTAATAGATTTCCATGCAAATGGGAATTAAACAGCGCCAGTACATTTGCCAACGGGATGCCAGAATTGTGCATGTGTGATAAACAATGAATAAGAATGTTGTGGTTTTACTCGATAAATACAATTGAGGTAATTTTTATTTGCACCATTATCACAAGGCAGTTAAACACTCTCTGGCGTGCAAAATTACCAGGAGAGAAAGATGAGCCAACCAATGAGAAGGTTAGTTTGTCTAAGCTCACTAAGCTCTGGTCTTGGTGTGCATGAAGTTGTTCTTACTATGGAAGTAGCTACTACTTCTAAGTCCAAATTGGCGCCGAGAGGATGCAATTGTCGACTGCAATTCAAGAGCAGTGTTGTTGAGGTAGAGAGTGACAAAGGAAAATGCTCGGTATAGTCTTTTACGGGGTCAAAGCGAAAGGTGAGGTATGGGTGTGGCTCCTACAGGCGCCAACACTCACCCATCAACCTCATGAGCACATCTTCTGGTAGCCATGATTCAGAGGATGATTCAACCTATGCTTAGTACTTGGAAATGTTGAACGAGGGCTTACCCTCAGATGAGGGGGTGGTCTCTGTGTTGCCGCTGGCCGTGAAGACCCCAAGTGGGCATAATGTAAGCATAGCTGAAGGAGAAAAGATGGAAGGAGAAGCTGAAGTTTCCTCTCTTCCTCTTACAACGATGAGGAGCGGTCGGGTTTACCATGGATGTGACTTGGGACGCGGTGATGTGATGGGTAAATGAATTAGTGGTGATTGGAATTTTCTTTTGCCTGTGTATTGAGGATTTTGTTGTGGTGGCTCTTTGGTTTGCCTTTCTAGAAATTTTTTGATGATTCGATATTAGTTGTCTGCCCTCGTGGCATTTTGATTGCCTGGTTTGTGGTATTCAGATGGCAACAAGGGAGGTTTTGGTGACACTTTATATTTTCTTCCCTGGTGGCGGTTATATTTTAGAATCTTTCTTGTTATACTAGCTTTTGCGGTTTCAACATGTGGTTTTTGAAATTCAGATCAAATGTAGTTGAAAATTTGTTGAAATGATAATGCTACATTGTAATTGCATTTGGGTCTGAAGCTTGTCGCTCCTTATTAGTATAAAGGGAATTCAAGACTCGAATGCAGGGTATCATGAGAAGGATCAGAAGAAGAGAAGAAAAAAGGACAAAAAGATAGATAATATAGATGTATCAGGCTAGGTTCAGGCCAGTCATAATGCAATTATAAGCAATAGGAATGGAATAGCATGTCTATTTTGAGTTACATTGGACAAGTATATACATATTATCTTAAACTATTGTGCATACCTGATCTATGAATATAAATACAAGTTTATCTATGATACATTTTCTCTCCTTATGTGGGTTTGGGTAAATCTTGAATGGGATTGTCAATAACATTTTCATTCTTCTTTGGAGTTTCAATTCAAATGTGTATCTTTGTTTTATGCCTTGATTCAAGTAGTCAATTACATGCTTAAATAGAGTTATAGATTTACAATTATCAGATTGGGATATGCTAAGAAGTTATGTATCCTGGATTTTGAATCTCATAATGCAAAGTTGTTATGCAAATAGTCTTTTCCATTAGGAACTGAGATCATTTTTGTATTACTAGTATTTTGTGTATGACTCTATAGCCTAATTCAATAATGCACTAGTCCATTTCCTTGAGTGATTTTCCTATTGGATTAATCAAATTATTCTATGGTGGCCAACCTAGAAGCAAAATTTAAATTCATTTAAAAATTTCCAAGAAAATCATTATACAAATCTTATATTCATTTTTCATACGCAAGGGCATTTATTGGAATGGTAGCAAGTAACTTAGAAACTAGCCAATTTCATGTAGTATGCTTTGCATATTTTCCTTTCAGTTGAAATGATTTGTGAAAGAGATGTGTGTTACCAAATGCTTCTTAAGTGAGCACCAATAGGAATACCCTCCTTGGCCCCATAGAGCCTAAAGTGTAGAAGATCTTAATCTGTCACTAGATCTTGTTAGTTGGCCAGTCATTTTCAGGAGTTTTGAGTATAGGAAATGGCAATTCCTTAGAGAGTCCTTTAGATGCACTAGAAAAAGCACCAACATACCCCTCTACAATAATATTTGTACTTCTTCAAAAAATTCTCCTTCATGGTATTCTAGTTGATCACTGCATTTATTTCCAACCCCATGAACCATCTCATAGTAGAGTCCTTCAATGTGGTTGGAAATAATTTTAATTGGTGTGCATTTGTGGTGTAATCATAACTCCTAAAAAAGACATCAAACTAAAAGAGGAACATATTTAGATCCTTTGTTATAAGGCCATGGAAGCTAGGAAGAGCAGAGGGAAGTATAATTTTCAAGATAGCATTCCTTGTTGATCATATATGGGGAATTGAAAAGTAGTAGTTTTAGGTTGATCTCCTACACCTTCAAGGTCCCTCATTTTAAATTAGAGATTAGGATTAAATGTTGATAGAGTAGGTTGAAGTGATGAACTATTAGAGTCGTGAATAGAAATGATTAGTGGGTTAGCTTTAGGTTGTATTTCAAGCCAAGGATCCACTTGCTTTGCCTACTCTTATTTCTATCGTCGTTGTGGATATGTTTTTGTGAGGAGTCAAATTTGGAAGAAATATCCCAAGAAGATCTCCCCTTATTTGCATGCAATAACTGTTTACCACTCTCCACCTTGCCTACAAGGTGTTAGTAGAGAGTTTGGTATTTGGCATAATGTCTAACAATCTTAAATGCTGAAAATGAAAGTTACTATATCTATAAAAATATTAAATCACTTCTAAAAATCTAAATACTCTCATAACTTGGCACCATCCCTAGAAACAATGCCTAAAATTGTAAGTGCATCTTTATTATCTAATAATGTGGAGCAACTAAGTCATGCACATCTACCCAATGGACTATATCATCCTCTATTAGATAATAATTAGTAATATGAGTTTACATTTAATTATCAACCAAGGAAATGTTTCTTAAGATGATGTCAGTATTGTATGTATGGCTAGGAAATTTTAAGGTATTCTTATGAAGTGTTAGCATAGCAAGTAAGTTTATTGTATTAAAAATTAATCTATTTAAGAAAATATATAAAGTACACATAACAAAATGTTGCTATTAGACTAAAATTAAAGGCAAAGTTATTGTCTTACAAATTACAAATTCTATTCAACTATAACTATAGGTGATAACATCTATTAATTAACAATACAACATTGAAGGAAAATAAGCTAATCACTAATTTAACAACAGAGTAACATCATACCTCAAGTAGTCCTTTTCTTGGGTATCAACACTCTTCTTTAACACAAAAGATAACTATCTATTCAATTATCCATGCACAATTGATTCAATGATTCAAATACAAATATTTTTTCTTTCTATTAAAAGAAAAATAGTAGTTGAAGGAAAATATCATTGTTGTTTTCATTTACAAAGTTTTGAAATACACAATAAACTCAACTCTAATCAACTAGGACTCTAAATACTACTTGTTAATTCATTCTTGCAAAGTAAGAAGTGGATTAAATTGTAATAAGACAAAAGAAATGTTCAAAAGTAAAGTCTTAATTCAATTCTACTATCAAAGATAAAGAATATACTTTCATAGGCATGCATGGGAAAATGGAAGAGGTTTTAGTAACAAACAAAAGAGTTCACAATATTTTAGTAGAGTCCCTCATTAGTTGTCAAAAATCCTTAAATAACCAATGCCCTACAACTCTAGAAAGAGCATTAACAACAATTGAGTAAAGTTGTATGTAAACATTTTGAAATGAGAATATGAAAGTTTTTATAAATGACATTTGGGGATAAATATAGCATATATTTTATGTGTTTTCATAAGTCTTATTCTCCTCCATTGGTCTACATAGTATGTTTTGTTTGGTCTTATTTTCAATAATTAGTTTCAGAGCAATAATCTATGTGTTTTAGTTTGGATTTTGGATGTGTGTTGTGGTCAATGATAATTTTGATGATGACATGGTGTAATAACTTGTCCCCCTTTACTTTCAACTAATATGTATGCGTACTTTAATATATAATGATATTTGTGCAACTTTGTGTTATCACACCTTTATAGTTTTTAGAATTTCTTTGGGTAACTGTTATAGGAAATTTTGTACAATCACACTCTTAGAATGTAAAGTATAGTTTATCTACAATCCTTGGTAGACACAAAATTATATATTTTAATAGAATGAATACGATCCTCATGATTGCTATTTATTGATTAAAAGAATAGTTCTAAACTAAAATAAAATAAATCTTAAGTATATAAAATAATTTAAAACTAATATCTGTCAATATTTTGTAGATAAATGAACTTAAGCTATCTATACTAGTTAATAATTTTTTTAGTAAAAAATGCCTTATATAAATAGAAATTGTCTATGAATTATGAGTCAAAGGATCTAAATTTGAGATCATCTCTACTATAAACAAATCTTTTATGACAAATATCTCTTCAAAATTGTCTTTCAGTGTTAAAATATACCTTATTAATTAGGCATATACTTATTGCTTTTGCCTCACTAATGCCAAATAATTTGGTCTTCGGAAATCATGTCAGCAGATAAATAAATAACTTTTTCTATTGTTTAAAGTGTTTTGATTTTAAAAAAATATATATATATTTCAATGTTTTTTTTTTTTTTTTTAACTGGAGTTTTCTTATTTTTTATTAAAAATTATCCGACAGGTGAAGAATTTAAGACATTCCTACTGTTTCATTTTCATTTTTAGCCGATAAAATGCACTGCCCACCAGGACTCAGTATTTCTCACGCGTGAGAAATTTACGAGCAGTCAAATCATTCCTCGTCTCACGCCTAAAAACAAATTTTGACTTCGAATTTGATATTTTCGTTTGAAGGATTGTAAAAATCTCGCCGTGCCGACTCACGCCTAATATCTTCTCTCGAGCTCAAGGGTCTAAGTAAGCCCTAAATCCTTGATATTGTCAGATTTCGTTTCCTGAATAGATTGAAGCAACAGATTGGATTTGGTCCAGGTTATTTAAATTTTTTTTTGTTGCTGTGTTAGGGTTTCGAAATTTTATCGCAAGCTCTGCCTGTTTTTAATCAACGGCATCTTCGACAGGACGACACAACTTGTGCAGAATTTTTAGGTAAGTTGCTTGGCATGGTTTTAGTGAATTTTATTTTTTTGGAATCTTTACGCTGCCCGATCATTTTTGTTATGTTTTATTTTATTTGAACACAACTATGTTGCTATCTGTTAAATGAAGGGATTGGTTCTCCGGAAAGTAGTCTCATGCGGGGAAAAACAACTTTCAGGCAGTTGAAACATACTTTAATTTGCAACCACTATTTTCGTTTAAAAGCCTGCAATTTTTTTTTCTTCAACTCAAGAATGGAGTAGCGCTAAAACCCTGATATTTTCAGATGGTTTATTTAGTGTGTGTGTAAAACTTGGGCGCATCAACATGTACTATCACCTGTTTATTAGGGTTTGCTTTTGTTAGGGTTTGAAATTCTATGATTTGATTCACATTTCTCCGTGGCGAAGATTTGGTATTCAGGGACTTGGAGAGAGCGGGCGAGCTGACAACGGGGTCTGAGATTGAAAAAAATTCTAGTAGCGAAAATGCCTCAAAACGCCTCGGTTTTCTGTTGTTGTATTGCTCTTTTCTCGATGAATTCAATGTGTGGCCGTGGGGAGCAATTTAAGCCCCCCATCTTTGCACTGCAGCTCCTCAAAATTCATCTCCACGCATGCGTTTGCCACCTGTACAGTGATCCTAGCATTCTTAACCCACCGACTTTAACTATGGTCCCACTAATTCCAACATCCAACTGTCATCCCTCACTCTGCCTTGACCGCTTTGTTTAAGCTTAATGGGCCGCTATACTGTTGAATTTGGATGGCGCTGCTTAACTACCACAAACTATTCCATCAACTATTTGGTTAAACAGGGGCACTGCTTAACCATCACGAACAGTTACACTCTTCCACAGTAACATACAATTCCATCAAATTAAGAAGATTGACACATGGTTATCAGGCTTCAACAATAAAAATGCAATCAAATTAAAAAGATGGTGCTTAATTGTCATAACAGTAATTATATTATAATTCAATGAACAGTTTGCCAATACCATAAAACTGCCAGACACAGAGTTTAAATTTAAACATTATCCCTCTGATTCATTACCTTAGATAACATAGGATAGGGGTGGATTGTGGCAGGTCGTCCCTAGTCTACCATTTTGTCATTTCTTCTGTCACTGTCTTACCCATTTTTGATTAAGGCAAGTTACGTGTTATTACTGTGGCATACGGTATGTCTATGGACAACTACTGTCTGTCTCTATTTTGATCTGCTGTCATTGCTAGCTGTGACAATCATCTGCTCACTTCATGCTTGTCATATTGCTCATTCAGCTGGTCTAAATCCAATTTGTTCTGAAGTCGGTTCCTGATTTTGATTTTGGTTATTGATATAAGACCTTAGAGTGTAATAGCATGCAATAGACTCAACCTAGTGCTTGTTCTTTTTAAATTGATTCCTTTGGTCTCTGCAGCTCTCTTTGTCGCTTTAGACTCTACCATTAAATGTTGTACTCAATCTAAAATTAAATGCAGGAGTCCACATGTATTAGAAGACAATATGTAAGCCAAGAAATAATATACCATCTAGGATAATTTAGTAAAATCGAAACTTCACAAGATACATAGAAGGTGGCTGACAACAGCAAATTACCCATAGAGCTCACTTCTGCCCTAAATCCTGTTACAGTCAATCCAGGGAGAGGTCAAAATGTTTGTTCAGAAAATCATACCCCTCAGTGTTGTCCCACTTAATTTGCCGAATAATGTCGGAGAGGCCCTTTTGTTTGGGATCCAATTTGCCCTTGCCGAATAAGTTCAAATCCTGCAGGGGTAGGGTATGTACACCTCGTATTGTGGAGCACGAGTTAGGTGCCTCCCCCATATTGGGGGATACGAGGGCCTCGTATTGTGGAGCACGAGTTAGGTGCCTCCCTCATATTTGGGGGAGTACGAGGAGTCCCATATACTCATGGTATCGTGGACTTAAAAAGGACCTTTACCTTTTTACCTTTTACCTGCAACACATAAAGATTTGGCAATTTATAATATTTTGAAGATTTGTTCATTTTGTGTTGTCTTTTGGTCATGTAATATGAATCAACCCATATCTTTGCCTAGTCAATTGAACCAGTGTTGTAGAAAAACATTTGTTATGATTGTATTTGGCATCAAGGAGGTGTTAATGATGTAGTCCATGGGATGCAATCTTCCAAAGCTTCTTAAGGTGTGATTGCTAATAGTAGAGGATTAGTTCAAAGTTCACATATCTCATCTTTGTATGAAGTTAGCTTTTATGTGTTTCACTCACTTTAGATGTTCACAACATTTGGTTATGTTGGTTTATCCTTATTAACATTTCAAACTGTAGCAGGGTTCGGCTCCCGGTTCGCCTTCGGTTGTCCCTCATTGGTCCCTTGGTTCGTAGCCGAAGAACCAGGCGAACCCTTGGTTCGCAAAAGAGAACCCGGGCGTCTGGGCGGCAAAAGGATTTTTTTTTGTTTTTTTTAATGTTTCCTTCACTTTGACTTTGACCCACGCCCATGGGAACCCTAAAAGTGACCTCTAAAACATGTTAAACACCTAAACTGCCTCATTTTCATTCATTTGTTTTGCAAACAAGCATTTTCATTCCAAGAGGCTGAGTACTATTTACTTATCAGCTTGTGATACAACTGAGAATATAAGCCCTCAGCTAGCCCTCAGCTAACACACATCTCTTCTCCAAAGAGTTTCCTTTATGTTTATGTTGCTTAATAATGCTTTTTGAAGTGCAATATGATTTTTTCTTGGATTTTGGGTGTTCTGGAATTTTCATATTCCAATATTGAAAATTAAAACAAAAACAACAGAATATCATATTTCAGTTTAGTTTTTCCCTCAGTTCAGAATTTACAGAAACTACAATGTCAGTTCTTACACCACTGTTCTTTACTCCTATATCTGATAAGACTAGTACTTAATAGTAATGAACATAAACAGCAATGAATACTAGGTAGACTAAAAGAAGTATATCTTTATTCATATGAAGTTCTTACTTAGAAATATACCAGAGATGACCAGCCAAGGATCAGACTACTTTCCCTGACTAAGAAAAACCTATTTAAAGAACCTGATGGTTGACAAGCAGGACACAACCATCAACACTATTAATAACTGTCTCCTTAAACCTACCCACAAGCTGATAAGTAAATAGTACATAGTCAGATACAACCAAATTAATATAAGCACACATGTATATACATATAAATACCATATACATACATAAATATATCTATGCATGTATATAAGCACACATGTATATACATATAAATATACTATTCATGCTTCTAGGCTGCATATATATATATATATATATACATTTTTTTGTAATTTGTACTAACGAACCCAAGACGAACCGAACCCACCCCCCAAAAAATTTTGCCGAACCGGCGAACCCCCCCGAACCCGAACCCGAACCCAAGGCTACTTAGTTTCCAAAGTTAGCTCTGGCTATTTTGTTGATGTTTATCAGAAACTTTTATACTAGACATAATAAGGATATCAGAAATTTTATACTACATTATAAGACTCACAGCAAATCTAAGTATCTGATTTACTGGAAAAGTATAGTCAACATTAGTGCCAGAGTAGAGATGGAACAACAAATACAATAATGTCTGTAGATTATTCAACCTTGAGTTTTTACAATAACATATGCAAACTAACACACCTGCTTGGCCAATGCAAGCAAAAAATTTCAAACCGCTCATTAAATTCAAGTCATATGAGACAATCACTAAATGCTAACATTTCAATATTATGTAAATTAGGTAGTGTTTTTGTAGTGTATCAAATTATGTAATTATGAGTTCACATTTCTGTGTAGTTTCAAGTCAATCTTCATTGACTCATATTATGTATATTCAAATCTAGATGATTTGTGCTCAACTAGATAATGAAAACCAACTTTTAGAGCTAAGTTTAGATTCAAAGCATATGCAGATACAGTCATTGCACTAATGTAGCAATGTTGGTATAAGTACAACAGTGTTTGATTCCTAAAATTTTCTCAAGCCCAAGCTTGTAGAATTTATGAAATAAGAAATTGTACTATTCTACTTGATTAGTAATGTCTTTGTTGTGCAACTGTTTTATTCTTTGTTTTTCTGCTGTCATTTGTAGCCATCTTTACACTTATTCTCAAGGTTTGGTATTGATATTGATCTCCGACCAATGCAAACAGCACAGCTGCAATAGCTACCAAATTTCTTTGGCAGGGACTCTAGCTGCACCAGCTCTTGTTTTAAAAATATATATGATAAACTAAATATATATCTAACTATAATTCTATATAATTTTTTATCACCTAAACAAAGTCTTCCAAAAATTTCAATAAGATTTAATTACAACAATTTTTAATAAAGCCATACAGCCATGAAATCTGGACCTGCCCATCAGGAAAAGCCGTGTTTGAAATAGGTCTAGTCCAAAAATAGAATTAACAAAACTTTAAATTTAAAAAGGAAAAAACTAAAAACAGAAGCATTCAACTAGTTAAAAAACATGAAAAAAAAATGACTCTTGTTTAGTCCTGACTTCGTGTGTAAATCAACTTAGGGCAACTTTGGGTATAAATTAACTTAGGGCTTTGTATACCTGAAATGAAGTGTATGCAGGGGGTATAAATGAGTTAACACATTTCTCTTGCTGACAATCTTTATCAGGTGCACAAGTTGTTTCTGGAACAAAAAATCTATAGGTGGCTGGTGGTAGTTCGACAAGAGCGAGTGAAAGGAAAATCCTCTCCAATCAGCGGTTCCATTTCATTTTTCTATCAACAGAGATTTTTTTTTTTACAAAAATCATCATAGAGAAATGTCTTATGATGATGTGGAGATCGAGGACATGGAGTGGAATGAAGAATTGCAGGCCTTCACATATCCATGCCCATGTGGAGATCTTTTCCAAATCACAACAGTAGAATTGCAGATGGGTGAAGAAATTGCACGCTGCCCAAGCTGTTCTCTTTACATAACAGTCGTCTACAACCTTGAAGATTTTCAGGACAAATCTTCAGATAAGAAAAAGCACTTGGAACAAACTAAAAGCCCAGCAATTGCTGTGGCATAAATTGAGCAGAAATAAAAGTTTTGTATTTTTGCGGAAACTAGGGTTTGGTTTTCTGGCTATTTAGTTTTTAAGCTTTTATAATCGAAATTGGATATTTTTTAGATTGAATGCCAATAGAGAGCTTTGATATCTTTAAACAAATTGATGGGTTATATGCGGAGCTTGGTTAGGGTTTTGGGTAATATGTGAATCTGTATTAGAGTATTATGAATTAAATCCATTAAATTTCTACAGTCCACGATATTGGATAATTGGGTGTTTCTGGATTTGACTGCATAATTTTTTTTATCATTTATCATGTAAGTTTATCCGAGTGATTTAATCATCTGACTTACACTCACTGTTTATTTTTAAAGGCAAATAAGATCAATTTCTCTAAAAACATTATACTTCCTGCTGCACATGCGAAATTGTGATTGACTGTTAGACGGTGATCTATATTCATTTGGTTTTGGAATATAGATGATTTTGTGTTTCATCTTGGTTTTTTAAGGGAAGACAGATTGGATACAATTTATATGCATGATTTTTCTTTTCTAAGGGTAGACAAGTCTAGGAAAAGCAAAGTAAATACAACTTAGTTGCCAAATCTAATGATTTGGCATAGACTTTATATCCACTTGTTTTCTTATTGTAAAGGGATGGCAAACTAGATGCAATTTATATATGCTCAATTTTATGTTTTGGCTTATCCAAGCTTGTATTTTCTGAAAGGTAAGGCAAATTAGATACACTTTATATGCATGATTTAAGTTTGGGTTTATACGGACTTTTTTTTTATGGAAGGAAAACTAGATACAATTATGTGTGATTTTATGTTTTGACTTACACCAGATTGGTTTTTTAAAAAACAGAAGGCAAATTTGATATAGTTTATATGCTTGATTTTATGTTTGGTCTTGTACCAACTTAATTTTTGTAAGGGAAGGCAAATTAAGTTCAATTTAAATGCATGATACCATAAAAATTTAGTTCAATTAAATTATGGCTTATTCCAGGAGTCCTTTAAGGAGTTTTTTAAGGGAAGGAAAATTAGATAAACTTTTTCACAAAGTTTCACTTTTCCTGCTACTCATTAATTCTAATTGAATTTAGAATCCACCGACTCGCATTCCTTTGATTTGGTATATTTGTCAATGGGCAAAGATGCAATTAGAGTTATTTTTAGATATTTTTCGAGCTCTCATACCAGTTTATATTGGAGCCCAATTGGGCACGTCAGAAGGCACAAGAGTAGATTATGTTTTTATTTAGACTGCTCTATACCTTTTTTGTTAGGAAATAGGGTTTCTGTTGAATTTTAAGTGATCAGATTAGTGTACAGAAAATTCAATCAAAATCAGACAACACAACACAGCATATACCCTGGGAAAACCCTCCACTTGAGGGAGAAAAACCCAGCAACAAAGATCTCTCTTATATTTGATTAACAGTGGCAAGTTTACAAATCACAATGAGGTCTAACACAAGACCAATGTACAGCACCTGGGAATATAGAATGACAGATAGCAATCTGCACCTGGGAATGACTGTACACAGATCTGTCAAAATTCACATTCACCAATGGTTCACAACCTGCTGCAGGGAGTTCATGCTGTCATCAAGCTTTGAGCTGAAGTGTCTTCAACCTGAATGAACACTATGCTTTACAAAGTTCGCATTGAGTAGCGCTGTAGATGATCACCTTGAATCTTAGATTTACACTTAACATATTTGCTTTTTGATATGTACGCAACCTGCTAGCAAGAACTCGCACTAGGAGATGAGGGTAAATGCGCACTTTCCTTTTTCTGCTCACCAGATGGTCTTTGCACTCAAATGTGTTCGCACTGTTGAGAATGGCCGAACTGCTTGTCTATGTACAATAGATGAAGCAAGGAGTATATATACAGGTTAGGGAGGTCGCACCTCCTCATCTCATGATGTCGGCCCAAGATAAAATGTTATTTTTATGATACAAAGGAAGTCGGCCAGATATGTAATCATAAAGAATGTAAACTAGGTCGGCCTCAATAACTTATTAAAATGTCTCTTAATAAATGACCAATATGAATTCATATTCTCTCATGTCGGCCATAATTAATAATACAAGATAATAAGTATAAGTTGAATAGCCAACGGCTATCATTCAACTTATGTTTCCATGAAGGAGGTGAGCTGGAAGGAACTACCGAAGCTGCTATAACATTAACAGTTTCAATTACCATAAGATATTCATGACACCAGATATTAGGACAATTGTGGCAGACAGATCTTATTTCGGTGTTGTCATGGACGTGTTTTCAATCTTGATCCAATTTGTGTTTGGCTATAAACTCTAGTTCTTTGCTTTCAATCTTTGTTTATATCATTTCAGTAAAGAAAGGTGTAAGGTGAAGGACTTTTTTAGGCCATGTCAAGTGAGACACTAATTTGGTGTATGAGACTTACATCATGCCAGCATTCCACAAGGGGATTGTTTTTCCATTTCACCATAAAATATTTTAAGGTGTACAAATTTATCCCACTCTGAACAAACATGCGACCTATATCATGGAAATACATGCCTTCATCATCAGGCCAATGAGGCTGTACTCCTGAATGGTAACATAACATGTTCTCACCGAAGTACCAATTGACATGTTGACTGAAAAATTCCTTCTCGTTTGGGATACCTCAACCTTCTAGAACAGGGAAAAATAGTAGCCTTATTGGTATACTAACCAATGTGCTGTATCATCATCCTTCTGTAGTGCAGTGAGTGGACATGATAATTTGTTAGATTCTAATTTCTACATGTTAAATTATGTAATAGAATGGTACTATTTGAAGCCTATTACTATCCAGAATTTGTAAATTGTGATTATCTCATCCATTTCTGTTCTAGAAAGATGTTATCTGTAATGGGCCATATATATTTAAATATTTTAAAATTTATGTTATATTTCATGAACAGCTTTAAAACATTACCTTGGGAAGAAGCCTTTTTGCCCCGCTTCCATCATTTTTCCTGTTTAGAGCATTTTTAGAGGTTCTCAACTTTGATATTGGCACCTATGAAAAGAAATTTGCAACTATAATGAAATATTTCCACATAAACCCATGAGAAAAATATGCAAGCAAGTATTTAAAATCCACAACGCAAAAGAATAGACAAATGTACCGTGATATACCTTGGGAAAACCCTCATGAGGGAAAAGCGAAGCCTCCAAAAGAACTCACATACACAATATATTATCTTATGAACAAATGTTACACTTGCAAAGTCTTGATGAATACTTTTGAAACATCAAGCTCCCTATTTACATTCTATGTGAACAAGCAAATAAGAATTATGTAATCACACATACGAATCCTTGTTCCTTTACTCACATATGCAACCTACAAGAGACGCTCAATAAACTTTAGCCAACAAGCCAAATGTTATGATAGCCAACCTAGCCAACCTTAACAACTACTCATATGCTTATTTTTATGAAAATAAGTTTGCACAAAACCACCAAGTGGTATTACACAAACCATGTGTCTAATACCATGAGCCTATAAAACCGTGCCCCCTTTATTTATTTTTTGGTATTAAGTTATTCCAATATTAAATTGTTTCCTAATGTGTAATCCACACATTAAATATTTATCCCAATGTCACATGTGATATACAAAATATCTCCAAAAATGTCTAACCCATGTGATGCAGACATCCCTAGAGACCTTAGGTGCACTGCAAATAATATTAACTTTAACATTATAACATTATGCAAGGTGAGCAGCATATTGTGATTTTTGTTCACTACTGTTGTCAATAGTTGTGGTTAGTGTTTCTTGTTTGGGTTTCTTTCACTTTCTGGTAACTCACAGTCTTCAACAATGACAGCTGTGTCTTAGTGTTGTGTTTTCTGTTCTTCATTGTTGCATATAATTTTGTGTATCAGAAAATATAATCATCTTATTGATATAAATTTTGCATGTCCATGGTTTTACTCATGGTTTGAAAACTCATGACTTGAGAAAATTCAGCAGATCTAATTTTGACTTGGACTCAGCAAGGTAAAAACTCAGCAAAAACTCTGCAAAACTGGACAAATTAAAATAATAGACAAGTTAAAAACTCTGTTAAAATTTAGTCTACGTGAATTTTTCCTGCAGTATCACCAAGTACTTGCAAGTATTCACCATGATCTTCTCTATACTAGTAAGAGAAGTCATATTATTGGATTTCGTAGGCATTCTAAAGGAAAATATAAGCCTTAACCGTGGTCAAGTGACTTGGCAATGATGCATACAAGTATGACTGTATGATTGGAGATCATATTGTATCCTTCCCTTGGTGCAGGGATATCCTACCTTTCTTCCTTTCTTTCCATTGCCATAATGGAGTCTGGCTGATGGGTACTCAAATAATTGAACATGCAATGATAGGGAATAGATGACTGTAGCTTTTATCATAGAACTTGATGTTCAAAAGAAGGCTGGATAGAAGGTGGGGTGTGATTCCCACCGCTGTACTACTGCTTGATTCAATTATAGTTACAGTTGTTGCATACTGAATTGTATAAGTAATGATCTTCAAATATTTTTGGAATTAGTTACTTTTATGTTCCATAGCTAATCCCCTCTTTGGTGTCCCGACTCGATCTTTGTATGAGAACTTGAAGAGTCAATCGTAAATGGTTTAAATGCCTAATTTGATTTGCTGTTAGCTGGTTGGAACCTGTACAGTGATTAACAGCTTAATTTATCATTGTAAAATGGCAGTTGACGATTAAATGAGGACTTTCTTATTGCTTGGTCTTTGCTGTCCAAGGTATCTAGTGGCAATTGGCCACGGGATTCTCCAAATAATTGTATGCTGATGTTGCTGATTAATAATTTAGTACTATAATTGGTGTTGCTTATGTGTCCAGCAAGGTTCGGTAAATTGAAATAAATGACCAGGAAGTTTTCTAAGAAAATCTGCTGAGTAATTATTGGTCAGAATCTCCATGATGGCAGTACACATATCCATGATTTATTTGTTGGGGCACATTGACCAAGGATGATTTCTTTGTGGCTTGTGGCTTTGGGGACAGCCTCCTTAGCAGGGTTGCGATGGCCTCTCTTTTGTGCATAATGGCCTCCTTTTGCAACTCGTAGGTAAGCTCCAATCTTTCTAAAGCTGCATTAGGAAGAAATGGAACTTCACATGACAATGTGCTTTAATTTATCAGAGACCGGAAGATAATTATGCAAAGTTTATGGCACAACAAAAAAGAACCCATAAATTGAAGCTGTTTTCAAATTTAGTATGTGCCCTTTTGTTGAGATTTCATTCCTTCATATATCCAGTTCACACATGCCATGCCAATGGATATCATTGCTTGTCTAATTGATTATATGCTTTTGCAAGAGTCTCTGAATGTTGTAATTGGTAATTATGGTACCATACAGATCACTCAGTTGCATTCAACACAACATGTAATTCACAGTCTGTTTATGAATAAACTTCACATGTCTCGTTAATGTGGTCAAATGACAATCTGCCCAGAAAAACTTGTTGCTCCAGAGTCAAATTTATTATTGGTATACGACAGATTGAGAAGGTAGACCCTCAGGCATTGTTACAAATTGATGCTGAAACTGAAGATGATCTTTTAGTAATCACACAGGTATTGTTGTCACACCAATTTGAGATTAAAAGGGAATTATCTCTTTACAGTTGCAATCAAATCAGGGGAATGGTCCCACTATAGCATGTGCATAAGAAGATTCTCACTCCCTATAGAAGAAACAATTCCAAAAAATTATAAGACGATCCTATGGTGCATATTAGAAAAGGGATGTAACATTGAACTGTCTGCTTTATAACATTTGCTACATGATAGGATGGATGATCCTTGGTGAAAAGAGGTAAATATAATGACATGCAGTATCGGATTCCTCCAATGGACACATTTAATAATTCCTAGTTGATTATTTGGTATAAGGAATAAATTGTATGATACCTGCCATATGTTGGAACTCCTGTGATTATTGACTAGCATCTCTACAAATCTGTATATTGGGATGCTCTTGTAATATTCCCAGGCTAGGCAATCTCACCCATACACGTACCTCAATATGCTAAGCATCCAATTCTCCCTCATTACAAGGAACAAAAATATTACCTAAGGCTTCACACTGCAATTATATAGTAGTGCAAACATTCACTCCACCATATAACAATAAGCCTAAAACAGTTAGCAAGTTTCTCACTATGTTAAGAGAGGTAGTTTTTTAATCTCTTCATCCATGCCATAATACAAAAAGTTTGTGTCAGGTACATTACCTCCACCTCGTTCATTTTCCTGGACAATGCATACAACTTGCATAGATCTCCTATGTCTGAGGATGGGATCTGTCTTCTGCCACAAACATATGCAACTTATTTTTAGTCATAATCCAACTAAAGCCTGGTTTCTTTTTCACTTCCCTGTCTTTCATCATTGTTTGGATTTTTGCAACATCCTCCCATCTCTGAGCTATAGCATACATATTTGCCAATATGACATATGGTGCTGCCATTTTTGGTACTAATTTAAAGAGATGCTCTGCTGCATATTTACTTAACTCCGAATTCATGTGAGCCCTACAGGCACTCGTTAAGGATCACCATATGGCAGCAGTGGGTTCTACTGGCATTCCATCAATCAAGTCCTTTGCTTTATCGAGCATTCCATAACGGCCAATAATATCCACCTTGCAAGCATAATGTTCTACTCTTGCTGTGATATGCATTTGAAATATGATGACATGCAGTACCAGATTCCTTCAATTGACACATTTAATAGTTTCTAGTTGATTATTTGGTATAAGGAACAAATTGTATGATACCTGCCAAATTTTGGAACTCCTGTGATTATTGACTAGCAGCTCTGCATATCTGTATATTGGGATGCTCGTCTAATATTCCAAGGCAAGGCAATCTCACCATATGCGTACCTCAATATGCCAAGCATCCATTTCTCCCTCATTACAAGGAAGAAAAATGTTACCTAAGGCTTCACACTGTAACCATATGATATTGCAAACATTCACCCCACCATAATTGTTAATAATGCTAAATACATTCGCACTGCAAAGGTTTCAATATACGGACAAGTTGCATGCAGGTTATTTCCTAAAAAGGAAATTAATGCATGAGAGATGTAACTTGCCGGAGCAAATCCTCATCCTCAACCTTTGTTTATATTTAGATTATTTACCCCACCTGTAATCTTGCTCTTGCATCTGTGAATTGCAAACATATTTTCTGTACTCCATAAATTGTGAATTGTATCAATTCTGATCATTGCTTCCATTAAAAAGACTTTCTTGGCGGTGGCTTGAAATCTGGAACAATTATTTTAGTAACATAAAATTGAGATGCAATAAATTAGTTAAATATCCAGTTGGACATAAAAGCCCTTTGATAGATAATGGCCGCCATTTTTAAACTGCTTATTACCGCACAATAACTGAAGTTGCCACCACTGAAGCAGGGAAATCCGCATGACTCAACCTCAAACAAAGAGACCAATTAATGCTATATTCACCTTAGTCTTACACATCAATATCAATTCATCAAAAGTGTGTACAATTAACAAAGTGTGTTGTTCTTAAGTACATATTGCATTAATGCTAAGTTACCTGTTCGGGTTCGGGTTCGAGGATCCGGTTCGCAGGTTCGGGCAAAATTTTTTTTGGGGTTGGGTTTGTTAATACAAGAACATATAAAAATCAGAAATATATACATATTTGCTGCAGTAATTGTTCAAAATACACCACCATATTAATAGTCAAATAACATAGCAAAAATACACCACCACTTTCATAGTCAAATATTAAAATATTAGTGATACTCAAATGTCATTATATAAATTACAGTTCAAGCATAAAATGTCAATTGTTTACAATCAGCCATAATTGATTCAGCCATAATTGATCCTTTGATATCTTTGACGAGCTTTTAGGTGAGAATCTAGTGTTAGAATGCCCTTCACAAAATTAGGTCATATGAGATTTGAGTCTCTAGTGTTCTTCCTGGTGAGCTTTTTAATGCAACTAAGAGAGGAGAGAATCTCTCTCATGTTTGAGAGCACCAATAAGGGGCTCAATTTATGTTTTCTCTTTTTTCCCAAGCCTAAGCAAAAGGGAGTGCTTTGGCATAGCAGAGGAAGAGTAGTCTTTTGACCATTTTCTCATATTAGTCTTTATTTTGGAGATCTTAAGTTTCTAGATATCTTGAGAATTATTGGAGAGGCACCTAGAGTTCTAGCTATGCTCCACCTATGAAGAGAA
>VDFB02052978.1:0-41980 GCA_007258455.2 Sequoia sempervirens
TCTCTCTTCCTCCCTCCTCCCCTCTCTCTTTCACTCTTCCTCTTTCTCTATCTATCTCCTTCATATTGCTTCCTCTCATTATTTCCCTCTCTCTTTCCATGTCTATCTCTTTCTCTTGCTCTATTTATCTTTCTCTCTCTCTCTCTCTATATATATATATCTATACCCCTCCCCCTCTCTCTATTTTTCCTTCTCTCTCTAGTACTATATCTCTCTTTCTCTCACTTCATCTCTCTATCTTTCTAGCCCCCTCTCTCTTAACTCTATCTCTCTCCCTCTCCCTCTCTCTCTTCTTCTCTCCCCTCTCTCTCATTTCAATTGTCTTGTTTGATGTATTATAGATGACTATTTTTGTAAAGTTGTGAATCAAGTTCTAAATTATCCCTTTCTCTCTCTCATTTTTATTTTCTTATTGATGTAATATAGATGAATATTTTTTCCTAGTTGTGAATTATTTTTTGGATAAGCCCTATCTCTATCATTTTGATTTTATTGTTTGATTTATTACAAATGAATATTTTTCCTAGTTGTGACTCAAGTTCCAAATGAACCCTCTCTCTCCATTTGTATTTCTTAATGTATTGTAGACAAATATTTTCACCTAGTTGTGAATCAAGTTACACATAGGCCCTCTTTCACCATTGTCTCCAAATATTGTCATAGCATAGGCCTCGCTGACAAAGAGAAGGAAAAAATTATTCCTCTTGTTAAATCTCAAAGATCTTATACTTTTGAAATTACCAAAGAAAAAATTCTCTCACACTCTTTCCATATGCTAAAACTCAAATATCATTGTCAAAGAAGAAAAATAAATCTCTCTCTCATTCTCGTTGTGTTAATCCATAAATACTATTATAAAAGAAGATATATATGTCTTGTTCTCATTTTAAATCACAAATATCATTTCCAAAGTAGAAGAAAAATCTTTCTCTCTCTCCCCCTCTCTTTATAGATGAAGATTTAATATTTTTTCTCTTCATCTCTTTTATTTTATGTATTGCACATGAATACCTAATATTTTTCCTAGTTGGGCTCTCTCTCCCTCCCTCCCTCCCTCTCTCTCTATTCTATTTTTTTGCTATGTAAATCTTATTCATTCAGTAGAGACTGAGGAATGAGGATTAAACTTATGTAGGGAAGTTAAAGGTGATCTTAGCATATAATGGCCAATCCTCAACTTGACATTAAATAATTGGTCATAGTTTAAAATTGCATGCCAAGGTGAAGGTAATGGTTTAAGGAAATTTACTCCCGTGCCAACTTTTTTCCATTCCATTATATATACCTTGATGGATAACCTCTAGTGTATTGACCCCTAGCACATGAAATACAAGACTTACATGTCATTGATTATTTGGTGATATGTATTTGAATAACCAATTGGGTATGATATGAGTGGAATTGTCAGGAAATATGGACGGGCATCTTAGAAAGGGAATCTGAGATTAGTATTTCCTTCGGTAGAAGACACGTACTACTATGCCATAAAGCGAAATCAGTCATAGTTCATTTCCCACATTAATCCTTTTGAGAGAAACTCATTCTTAACTAGTTTCAACAACACCATTAACAAATTCAACAAACAGAACTGAAAACCATGAAAGATGAAACATAAGACATGAACACATAGATATATGTGGGGAAAACCCTTTCGGGTAAAAAACCCCACACTCCAAAAGCCAAGTTCACCATTGTATTATTCAACAACAAAGTACAGTTACAAATACAATATCAAGCTCACAACCTTTACAAAATTTACATCTTGTTCCATTTTGGAGAATATCCGACAGCATAACCCATAATGACCACCTCCCTTAGTGAGAGACATCTCATTCAGCTACACAACCTCACAACTTGACCACTGGCCTCTTGGCCTCTTTGTCATACAACTGTTCAACCTTCACCTCCAGCGAGATTCATATCTCTCTCAGATACCCACCTCTCGACCCCTCTCTGGTTACCACCACTCTTTGATTATTCAACTACTGCACCCCATTAGGGTTACACCTCGAGCCACACACCATCATCCAAAATTTTTGGCCACTGGATAAGTAGTCGAACAAATATCCATCGTCAAACTTAGAGTTATCCACCTAACACCATGCCACCTAGTCGAAGAGACATTTATTATCATCTCACCAAAGTTCACCAAGCACATGGGCCCACATGCCTTCTGTCCACATCATCACCACTTTTCAATCTCTCATCACAATCCACCATGCTATTGGGTCCCACATCCTTCAGCTTCCAAGTCACTATATCGTTGAAAAATCGAACTTCAAAACCTCATGTCAAAGGTTGTGAAGTTCCTAGAACCTACAACTTGCCGACAACAAAGGGATCACTATGTCACTCAAAACCTGAACTTCTAAACCTCATGTTAGAGGTTGTGAAGTTCGTAAAACCTGCGACACGCCAAAAACAAAGGGATCACCTTGACTTCACAGTCACCAAGTCAGAAAGTTAAGAAACTTCAAAACCTTGTGACTTCAAATAGAAAAAATTGAAAACCAATGACTTAACACAGGCTGATGAAGGAGGAAAACACAATTTCTCTAGGAAGTCGATCAAGGCAGTAAATTTGAGTCATAACTGATCAATCGACGCGACTAAAAATAGCACAAACAACAAGTAATAATCCATCCAATCACAAATACCTCCAAGGTATCCAAATCAATAAACTCATGCCACTTACATAGCCAACCCATCAATAGAAAATACAAGCTCCAAGTGCCAACCAGTTGAAGAAGACCATACACATCTAGGAACTCCCATTGCATGGGTAATACCAAATTTGAAAAATCAAGGCATAACGAGTCTACCACCAAAATCACATAGAGTGTGTAAACATGTAGTTTCAAGGAACCATCCATAATGATATGCACAACCTGTACAACCCTCACCACAAGTCTCCATAATGAAGACCACAAAAAGAAAAGTTTGCACATCATATACTTGTAGAAAATCCTTCTACATACACCTTTAAATGCCAACTGTGTCAAGTATGATCTCCTTCACAACACCCCAAAAGAAAATACTTAACAACATCCAACTGTTCAATCACCAAGATCAAACACAACATATATTTCATGTAATTATATGGATGTAAGCTTCTCCAAGAAGATCAAACTATTTCATTTCCCATTTCAGAAAATATGCCCAAAAAAATCCTATACTCAACATCAATGAATGTAATCACAATGCACAAGGAGATGAACATGCTATCCATCTCTCACAATGAATCCTTCAAAAACATCTAATAGAAGTTCACGATCCATATCCATGAAAGAAAGCATAAAACACCTGAGAGAAACAATGGGCAATACCTCTCAAGCAATAATCTGCTGAGTAGACCAAGAGTGGGGAATGAGAATTCTCCTCCAGGGTAACTAAGTCCTCATGAATTTTCCAAGAGCAATCTCCTCATTGGTCTCTATTGAACTCACGTCCAACCAAGGTGTACGCTCCTCAAACTTTTTATTGAAATCTCATCAAGAGTAACAATCAACATTTCTCTCATTTCAGGAGAATTATAGCCTCACCTTATTCTTCATGTATCCATGAGCACCTACAACTGGTCATCTCATGCTAAACTCCAAATGCATCACTACACTATCATGAAGTTCTCAAGCATATGACCAATGCATCCAATACAAAAAGAATTACCAGACCATTGTTAAAGCTCCAATTATTTGAACTAGGAACTTATCATGAAATCATGATCTAAACATCCCCCTTAGGAGATCCCATGCTCCAGGTGAACATACCATGGTATCAAGAGCAATGCATCATGCCAAAACTCTAATGTGCAATCAAGAGTATACCATGACATGAAACACAACAAAATCTAAACCAAAATCACTTGTCAAGCATCGCCAACACCTCAACCAAAGACTCCAAGAATCCTCCATGGCTACGAGATGTTGCACATCTTCAAATAGTGTCCATGAAAAATGTGAAAGAGCTCTTCTTCAATAATAGGATCTAAGAGCTCCTCCTAGTAACATTCACAACACAAAAGAAGATCATTCACCACTAAGTGATAAATCCATAATCATTGCTAAAGCTCCTACTGAATGTGACAACCAAAATCTCAAGCATCATGACCAAACATTTGCTATATGAAAAATCCTTTAGGTCCACACAACAACATGTCTTTCTGACAATAATACCAAGCAACACCAAGATCTTCAAACCCAACAGAAAAAACCATCACTATCAAAAGCTTACACAATCCAAGTTATCCATGACATCATGATACACATGCTATAGGTCCCCATAATCGACTATCTAGGTACTCAACACCATTCATCCTCTCATCTCAGAGCAACCACACCAATGCACAAGTGACCGCAAACAAGGTAAGCTAACAAGTCTGCACCAACACTGAATCAACCTCGTGGATATAGACAATCCACTTCCAAGTTTTCCCACAACAAACATGTAGGTAAAGACAACCCACAACATTTCACAACCTGTGGATCCATTCAACAAAAACATGCAAACCCATTATCTCACTAAAAACTACAAAAATGAGATCTCAAAGAGAATAGAAACATAAACAACTTGACTCAAACACCAGATCAAGGTCATATCCGATTCACCAATCATGTCCACAACTTGAGCACCATAGTCTAGGAACCCAACAAGAAACACCACAATAATGCTGAGTGACAAATCACGTACCAACACTCCCATGTAGAGAAGACATCACATCTCCTCAAACCATGTTGAACTGTAACTATCTCATCTCGTCACACCCCAAAAGCTAGGGTCTAGAAAATAGCTTAACAACAACTCCACCTAACCACAAGTTTTGCTTGACCGTGTAAAACTTGCAAAACCACAAAGCCATGCAAGTACAAACCATCCTTAAATGGAAACAACAGTTTAGGAAATCTAGGCCCATTTCAAGCCAACTCCAAAACCACCAACATGCACATGCATTCGAGAGAGACATGCTATTTTAGAAGCTTCCAAATCATCCAATGATCAACTCCATAGCCTACTTGCAATCAGGGTACCATAAGAATATGCCTTCCAATACTAGGAAAAACACCCAACATAAGCACATTACTCCATGACTAACAAACAACCCAAGCTTCTCCATATCATTAGGGAGCCTCTCACACAGAAACCCAATATGAAATATTTTGCTACAACACAACCACAAAGCAAAATATTCCACCCCATACATTAGGGTTATATTGCTATCAACTAGGAACCTCAGATCACAACATTCCAATATGATCAGTTCTAGTTTCTCCATCTTCACCATCTTCCATGTTGTGCGTTGTCTTAGAAACTTAAACAGAAAATAAAGATCTTCCACTCACCAAAGGATCAATACATTAGCCAATTCCTCTAGATTTCCTTAAGCCTGATAGACTAAGAATTCTTCACATAAGGAATACCCAGAACCAACAACACACTAGGAAGAAACACATCCCAAAAGAAGGCACTGATACCACTTGTCGAGAAATATAGATGGGGATCTCAAAAAGGGCATCCGAGATTAGTAGTGCCTTCAGTAGAAGACATGTACTACTATGCAATCAAGCAGAATCAGACATAGTTCATTTCCCACATTAATCCTTTTGAGAGAAACTCATGCTTAACCAGTTTCAACAACACCATTAATAGATTCAACAAACTGAACTGAAAACCATGAAAGATGAAACAAAAGACATGAACACACAAATATATATGGGGAAAACCCTTTCGGGTGAAAAACCCCACACTCCAAAAGCCCAGATTGCCATTGTATTATTCAAAAACAAAGTATAATTACAAATACAATATCAAGCTCATGACCTTTACAAATTTTACATCTTGTTCCATTTTTGAGAATATTCGGTAGCATAACCCATTGCGACCACCTCCCTCAGTGAGAGACATCTCATTTGGCTACACAACCTCATGACTCGACTACTAGTCTCTCGACCTCTTTGTCATATAGTCGCTCAGCCTTCACCTCCTGCAAGATTCATCTCTCTCTCAGTTACCTAGCCTCTCGACCCCTCTTTGGTTACCACCACTCTTTGAATGTTCAACTACAACACCCCTTTATGGTTACACCTCGAGCCACATGCCATCAACCAACATTTCTATCCGTTGGATAAGTAGTTGAAGAAATCTCCATCGTTGAACTTAGGGTTATCCACCTAACACCATGCCGCCCAGTCAAAGAGAAATTTATTACTGTCTCACCAAATTTCACCAAGCACATGGGCCCACATGCCTTTTGTTCTCCATGTCATTGCCACCTATTGGCCTCTTGTTACAATCTACCATCCTATCGAGTCCCACATTTGTTGGCTTTCGAGTCGCTATGTCGTTGAAAAACCAAAATTCAAAATCTCATGTCAGAGGTTGTGAAGTTCCCAAAACCTGTGACTTGTCGACAACAAAGGGATCGCTCTGTTGCTCAAAACTTGAACTTTCAAACCTCATGTTAGAGGTTGCGAAGTTTGCAAAACCTGTGACATGCCGAAAACAAAGGGATCCCCTTGACTTCACAGTCGCTAAGTCGGGAGATTAAGAAACTTCAGAACCCCATGACTTCAGTTAGAAAAAATTGAAAACCAACGACTTAACATAGATCGATGGAGGAAAACAAAACTGCTCCGGGAAGTTGATCAAGCCAACAAATTTGAGTCACATTTCTCAACAAGAATAACATATACATTAGAGTGATTACATGGTTCCATGTAGGAATTTAAGAGCTTACCCATAGATAAATTTCTCTTGAGCACTTGTAGCTATAAAATCTAACCAAAATTTCAATTTTGTTCTTTTTACGATGATCTTTTTCTTAGCCTAGTGCAAACCCTCAATATAATTTCCAAGCACAACTATGGGATCATAACTAGCAATCATTGATTTCTTTCTCACATATATTGACATAATCAATGTCTCCAACAAATCCCCAATTATTTCAAATAGAGGATGATCTTTAATGTCAAGATAATTGAACAAAAACTTTAAATGTGTCTTGAACTCACATCATTACATTATCATTGATCATTAGAGGTTTCAAAATTTAGAATATCAAAATCTATGGTTACATTATATTATATACATATACATATGCATATATTAGAATTGAAAATGATAAACAACAAGAATAAAATGCACACTTGAGTAAAATGACCATAAGCCCTTGGAATTAAAAAAGACATAAAATAAAAAGCCATTTCATTTCTCTTTCTATTTATCCCATCAAATAAAAGAGGAACATTTCTGAAATAGAGAAAACTTTTAAGACTATCAGATGAGTACGAATGTTTCAATCATCTTACATTGCTATTATCACTCCTCAACTATCAATCTTGAAACACAATTCACTCCTAACTAAAAGAAAAGCCTTTGACATGATAAACAAAAATAATTCCAAAGATGATAGATAAACACATATAAGAGTGAGGATGTGGAGACAAATACTTAGTATTCATATTCACACTTAGATGCCAATGAAGATGGTGACTTTCAACACCCATCTCTTAGATTTAAGATCACATGTAGTTTTTCCCTTTGTATTGTTCATTAAGAGTAATGGATGGTGGTAGAGTGGCAATGATAAAATAGGGAGGAAAATAGTGTTTACAAAAGAGAAAACGCAAGAATTGCATGCAAGAGAGTCGTGGCATGCTCTCATTATTGGCCTTCTTTGACCATGAATCTTCTTGATGATGTGTACTCCTTTTGTGAATATCAAGAAAACTTTAAATAGGTATTTCGTGGTTTTGTTTTGGATATCTGCGAAGGGAATTATAATTTTTCTACTTGTATATTTTAAAGAGGGGGGATATTTTTAGGCTCCTCATTATGTCTAAAATTTGCAATTGTCATATTATGATTTCTAGTATTTTATATCTGGGAAACGCCAACAAAATCTATTGTTAATTTTGATGGGATCCGATAGCTTTTGGTAGTTGGATTGTTACCCTTAATTCATTTCTCTTTAGGGAAGCCACATTTGATGTGTTTTTTATGTTTTTGTTAACTCTTTTAAATGATATATTTAGATGAGAATAAGGTCCCATTTTCATTAACCTAGGTTAAATAAATATAATTAATAATTTAACTTAAATCAATTAAAATTAGGGTAGATAATTGTGATAAATAGATTAAAATCTAATGTGATGGATAAAAGTATTTAGTATTAGAATTAATGATAGAAGTATTTGGTATTAAAATTAATGATAGAAGAAAGGTGTTATTATAAAATTAATTGCTAGTTGAAGGTGATCATCTTAGGTTTTGTATTGTTTTAGATTATGCTTCAAAACTAATAGATCTTTCCCAAGATCAATAGTCTATGTATCATATTAATGTTGTCAATATAATGAAATAACTTGCATAATAGAAGAATATGATATGAGACATGTTGCAAATACTTGATAGAACTAAGAATAACAAGCCACTTCGATATGATCTACTTAGGATGATTGTTTGGTTTTTAGACTTGTTGTTACTGTGCTGTTAGTGTTGGTCTGCTGTGGATGGTCATTGGTGCCTTGTATTAATGGGACAACACCCTTTTTTTGCTTTTATATTAAAAGCCACTTGAGGGGTAACCTCCAAATATCTCTCAATAGAGAACCCACAACTCACAATGATGATGAAATAAGATACTACATATATACCTATTTATTATTAAAATGAGAAAGAAAAAATTAGATTGCTCTCAAATTAAAATTGAGTCATTCACACCACACCTAATCTATTACATAGTATTGGATTTATAAGGCCATTATTCCTATATGAAACTAATTATGAGAATGTACTTCTAAAACCAAATTTATTTATTTAACTATTTATGTCAAATACTAAATTCTAACATCGCCCTTTAGTACTAACATAGAGAAAAAACTAGAAATTAGTACAAAATGCAAAGCTTTTCTTCTAAAGAAGTTGACACATTTTTTCATTTTCTATTCATAGGGCTTGCACTTCTTATGATTACTGCATCCAAAAGGAACATGGAGAAGCATCAATTTCAATGCCAAGTTTGAACATATGCTTGCAGCAAATTGGGGAATTTTTTAAAATTTTGGGATGATAACAATGAACATAATGAAGTGTTAAACAATGACAAGAATGGACACAGTGGAGAGAAAAAGAAGAAATGCAGATGAATGATGGAGTCAAAAGGGTTTTGCACATGGTCTACATTGCTCACTTATTGAAAAATGCAAGAATGGTAGAAAACAATAGCAATTGCACATGGTCTTCACTACAGTACCATTGTAAACACCGCTATGAGAAATTAAAAAATGAATGGAAAGTGATAAGAGAGAGGTCCAAGAAGAAACCTACTCTGATACCATATTGAAATGAGAGAAAAAATGAGATTTCTCCTAAATTAAAATTCAGTCATTCACACCACACCTAATCTATTACATAGTATTGGCTTTATAAGGCCATTATTCCTATATGAAAAAATTATGGGAATGTAACTTCCAAAACCAAATTTATTTATTAAATTAACAATAACTTGTTAATTTATTTATTTAACTATTTATGTCAAGTACTAAATTCTAGCATTTATGCCTAGGATATCACTCGAATCGACTTAGATAGCCCTATATAAACCTAAGACTGGCCTAATTAACTAAATAATAATATAATAATGATAATATGACTTAATTAAAAGTTAAGATAGCCACAAGGCTGTTGAGATTAATGGATGCATAAACCCATGAAGCTCAGAATCTTCAATGAAGGACTTTAGCCATGAAGATAATCAACCACAAAGAAGTGTTGCAACAATGGAATGTTGATTCTGATTCTATTGATAATATGATTGATATGATATTGATCTGATATATTACAAATGAACAATGTAATGCAGATCTTGTAACCTAGGAATGTTGTAATTGTATCACGAAAGTGTGTTTTAAAGTGTTGTGTAACTTTGTGGATTTGCATACATTCACTAAGTTATGCAACGTTACACTACTTGAGATTCCATAGATGACTTTGGTATTTAGCATTGCATGTATTTAATTAACATAAACTTAAAAGTAAACATTGCATAACATTTGAATTCCATTCATGATAGTATAAAGTACAAATAAGATTCTTACATTGCATTTGAAATAACATTACAATACTCATTCTTTAGATGAGGTAGATCAAATAATAGATTACAATTACATATTTCAAATGTTCACCTCATAACAATTGAGGGATGTTTCAAATACAAGATTTCCAATGATGCAAAAGGAAGTATATATGTCAATCTGAGCTCTCCATCCATATGAGCTCGTTGCCACGATCATAAAGCTGAGGGACCAGCAGATGGAGGTACCTTCCCACTACCCAACCATGCGGTACTCATAGGTTCACCCAGATGCTAGGAGATAGTAATAAGGTTACCTAGACATAACCTATTCACCCTAGACACAAGTACATACTTAACTAATGGTTACATTGCTTCAAGATTTAGGATAATCAAACATACTAAGTTCACAAGGTAAGCTGTTATTTTAGGTGGAGTGTCATCACAATGTTGCAAAGGTTACCCTGGTGTTTCTTCCTAAGTTTCGGCCCCCAACTTGGGTTACCCTGGTAACCTCTTACAAAACCCAGCCCTACATGAAAACTATTGCGAAATCGAATATCTTTTAAAGTAACAAGATATCGATTTTCCATTCCAAGCCTTCTCATCTTATACTCAAGACTGAACTAGCTCTTGATTCTATAAGTGAGGCATATTAATCTAATTAAAGATTTTAAGCTAACTAATGTTTTGTTTAGTTTTCACTGACTTACTAACTCTTTGTAAGTTACCCCGCACCACTTTGTCTGTCGGCCCTCACACAGAGCCACTCCCCTAAAGATAACATAAGGAATCTAAGTTTCCCTGACTAAGGTAAACAAAGTGCACCAGATTACAACACATAATACCAAACGACACACAACGGTCAATAAATCTTTGTTCATAAATCCAGGTGTCAAAACACCATACTATAACATGTGCACTACCCTAGTCAACTCAAGGATTGTATTTCAACAATAACAACACCCTTACTATACAAACTAATTTGGAAGACTTGTGCATCTAAAACATTCTCAATTCGACCAATAAAAGTGAAAATACTATTTAAGGTAAATCAAGAAAAATAAACATCTATATTAGGATTTACTAAATCCACTTGAATCAGTTTGAAAATAGCACGAATATAAATCAACTTAATAAAAGATCTATTCTTAAAACAATAAAAGAAATTGTTTCATTTAATTTATTTTTGATTTTCTCAAATTCACATAAAAGTATATTCCAAATTTTCTCTTTCAATCTTACTATTTTAGAAATATTTAATCTTGAATTTCTCATGCAATATAATTTAAAAAGAATATTTTTTTTTTTAAATACCAAAATTATTTTCCTAAACTTAATAAATTACAAAACTTACAAATAATTATAAATTATTATATATATATACATATATATACATATATATATATAATACATTATAATGAATTCGAATTTAAAACACATCACATAAAATTCCATTTGTTTCATTAAAATAAAACAAAACTTAATAATGCGCGCAGCTCCCAGCTACGGCCTCCTTGTGGGGAGGATGCAGCCCCTGGCTGTTGTGCGCAGCCTTGGTGGTTGCACCCACCATGTGGAGGATGGGGGGGGTTTCGGCCCTCCCCAATAATACTGTAATTTTTTTAAATTTTTTTTTTTTACATTCGCCTTTACGGCAATTTCGAGTTTTATTTTATTTTTTAAATAAATTCTCACCAATAAAAAATTCTAGCGAATATTTCATTTACACGTTCGGAACAATGAAATCTTAAATATGTGTATATATATTTGTTTCAAAATTTTAAATATATATATATATTTAAATAACAAGCATGATTTTATTATACAGACAGATTTTCTGATAAAGCTTTCTACAGGAAAAAGGAAAAAACATAAAAAATTCTGTACAATTTATTCCTAATATAGTAGTTTCAACTACAAAGGTTTTTATTTCAAAACCCCCAAATTTTTTTTTACCAGATTTATAAGATGATTTTAACATAAAAATCCTACCAAGATTTTGTCAATTTCCTTTGTAGATTTACTACTGTTAAAATAAATCTCTGTGTTGCTCAATGATTTCCCTATAATACTTTGTTTTCTTAATTTTCTCAAAGAAGAAATCAAATTTTTATAGGATTATTTTACAAAAATCTCTGAGAAGAAATACAGCTTTCACAAAACAAATATTTCCTCAGACAATCTTTTTCTAAAGAAAACAAATCAACTACAAAGAACAATCTTTTTCTAAAGAAAACAAATTAAATACAAGGAAAATACTGTTTTCTTGTGGCTTGAAAATGCGTAGAGAGAATCTTTACTGCCTGTTGCGTGCAATCCTCCAAAGCTTCTCTAGAACACAAAATCCAGAAAGATGCTAAAACCAACCCAAAGAGATCTTCCAGAAATATACAACAAATCCCAAAGAAAAATTCACAAATTTACTCAAACCAATATATTTTTTTTAACAGAACCCTATTCTTTCATTTCCCGTGAAGAAGTAATCTTCTATTTTTTCCCCAAATCCCAGATAACATCCGAGAAAATCCTCAACAAGAAGCAATTAATTCCACTGCCACACATGTCGAGAAGAAAATATCTTCTAACAACTTCCTGGTAAATCTTTCTTTCCTCTTTTTCAAGATTTGCATGCTTTTAAAGAATTTAAAATTTTCAAATTTCAAAATACAAATTTCCCTTTTTCCTCATTTAATTTATTTATCTAACAATTAAAATACCATTACCCACATAACAATTAATTTTAAATTTAAATCTATTCACACAATTAAACAATTTTAATTTAATTAATTAATTTATTTAATTAAATTTAATCTCGATCAAATTACTTAACCAAACAAAACTAATTAATTAATTAAATAAAATGTAAAACTTATTTTTAACATTTAAAATTAATTTAAATAAACAGTAAATTAAAGAATAACAAACTATCATTAAATTGACAAAATTTTCCTTTCAAAACAATTAATCCAATTAGGACAAACAAGACCACCAAAGACTCCAAACTAAACTGACGATATACTGTGACTGGGTTTAAGACTAGACTAGGATGAACCATGTTACTACCTTCCAATCAACATTTCCGTTGAGTCTTGACACGCTCGACCTGAGTAACCAGGTGGAGTCGGTGTCATGTACCTGCAATCCTGCAACCAAACAAATAACATGCATATATATATAATCCATTATACAGGCACACGTGCGGGAGAAAATCACAGAATCACAGGGGCACTTCCAAGCGAGTGATGCAACTCCGTTCTCCACACCAATACACGTCACATCAAACTAACAAATTAAGTAACAGTTAATCTACCATAAACATATATATAGCAATAACATCTGAAGGAAACATCTACACTAATACAAAGCATGTCAGAAATTAATTATCACCATACAATGTTTATCATATCACAAAACGAATCCACTGTCACTCAAAAGTCAGCGATCAAAATATCCAAACCAAAGTACCAAAGTCTAACAATGTGAAAACATGCAAATAGTAATCATAAGCAAAATGGAGGGTACTACAAACAAGATGCCTGATTATATAGGCAAGAAGTAAACCCTAATATGCATGAGATGTTGCCAAGTGTTATAATCTAACAACATGTGACAACATGTGAACCCTATGTAGATGATCATTAAATGATGAGATAAGTTCTAGAAGGAATCTTATCCCACAAACTAGGAAGGGAATATTATCCCATTTATTAAATGATGCAACCTAGGACTAAATGATTTATGACCTAAGTTAACTTATGTTAGTGTAATAATTAATTAATTAATTACACCAACACCCCCCATAAGTTAACTTAGGGAGGAAAATGCAATGATTATGCAAGATGATGATGGGTCCCTCTGAGGCCATGTTAGGTACAAAATACGCTCCTGCTTAGATAGAGGATAAGGAGAAAAAAGCTCAACCCTTTCTCTTGTGGAGAAAAGTTTGAATTCTCACAAGAAGAAGACATGAAGATAGAAGACAATGGAGGATCCTCATGGAGAGTATTATTTTGGCTAGGGGGATCATACTCTTCTATGGGATTTCCATCAGCCTTTTTGATAGGAATACCATCATTAACCTCTTTAATAGAAGTGTGATCATCTTCCTCAAAAGGAGGATCGACATCAAGGACATTACAATTTGCGCTATCCTGTAATACAAAAGAATGACCATCTTTGATAGTGGGTGTGGATGATGCTATTGGAAAGTCTAAGTGGATTGGGTTGGCTTTATATTCCTGAATGAAGGAATCTGTAAAGTCTAAGTAACAAAAATCATCACCAAGACATGCATTCTCTTGAGAAGTAGGAGGAGAAAACTTAGGATTTCTTGCTTTAGAAGGATCTTCCTTAGGGACATCTATCTCAAGAGTATCCTTTGTAGTAGGTACTGCAGGAGTAAACATCGACACATTGGAAGAAACTAAAGGAATAAGAGTAGGAACAACTGAAACTTGACCAACAACTACCATTTTGAACATAAGTGCATAGCATTAGGGTTAGCCTTGATTGTGACGACTCGATTATTACAAATGAACTTAATAGATTTATGCAAGGTAGACAGGACTGCACCCATAGCGTGAATCCATGGTCTACCAAGGAGAAGGTTATAAGGTAACTTCTCTGACATAACATACACAAGGGTGGGTACAATAATAGGTCCCAACCTTAAAGGAAAGACTATCATACCTAGGGCTTATCGACTGACATTATCAAAACCACAAATAAAAATATAAGAAGCATTTTAGAGAAGATGAATCAATGTTAATCTTAGGAAATGGATCAATACTACACACATTGAGTGCCAAACCAGCATACAAAACATAATATTCAACGAATCCATAGAATATAAGCCATCAACACCTTAACATCTGTCAGTCTAGTAGAGGCAGGCAAGAGGATATTTTGCAAGGCTTCCTGAAGCATACCTTGATAAACTAGAGTAGACTAAAGCAAGTCCCATAGTGAGATCTTAGCCAGAGTAACTTGGAATTGCTCGACAAGATTGTAATCACTAGGTGCTTTAGTTGTAGGTTTAGGTTCTTGAGGAAGGATTGGTTGTTTACTCATTTTATTCTCATGGGATATCACTCTATAAGAGGGAGCCTTAGAAAGATCGAGAGACCCACCATAAAATGGAACACCATCAATAGAAAAAATCCTTTTAGAAGAAGGACTAGCTGGAGTCATGTAAATAGCTGGTCTCTTAGGCCTTTGAGGGGAAACAGAGACATAGATTACATTTACTGAATCATCACAACTAATAGAGTAATTATTCAAAGACATATTCTCAACCTCAATCCAAACAGGATCAAATGTGGAATAATTATTTGAAGAAACATTCTCAATATCGATCTAGAGAGAATCAGATGTGGAAGGAGGTTCATTGTTTGCTAATGCATCATCTCTAGAAGGGATTTTATCAAAACAAAGATGTGATTCATCATTCACCAATGCAATGTCTCTAGAAGAAGGTGCATTGGAATGGAGAGAAGATTCATCATTCACAAATGCATCATTTCTAGAAGAGAGTGCATTAGAATGAGGAGTAGATTCATCATTCATCGATGCATTATCTCTAGAGGAGAGTGCATTGGAATGAAGAGAAGGTAGAGTAATATTAAGAAAGGTATCAATGATCTCATCTTCTTGCAACAAAATATCCTCCAAACAAAGAGGAAATTCATGAGAAGGATCAAAGATATCAAGTGACATAGGAAAATCCAAGTCACCATCACATGCATTAAATGGAACATCATTAATAGTTTGAATAAAATTAGATACCAAACTAATAAAATAAGATATTAAATTCATTACAATTTTTTCAGTATTTACTATGTTTTAGTAATTTGCATTTTCAGAGGTCTTCGGAGCGAAATTTGAGGTTGGAACTTGCGTCGGTCCCTAAAATTTGATTGCCAAAGGTACTACTATTTTAGGGAATGAACTAGTTCTCTAGGAGACTTTTCCAATGGTGCAAATGGTTCTGAATTCTGAGCATCGAGTCAAAAGTTATGACCCTACCAAGTAGGGGTAAATAAATTCCTAGTTTTTTTTGAAAAGTACCCTCTTCATGTCGTGTTCACCAAAATGTAGAAGATGGGGATTCACTACTCATGAGTTATCTTCATTCAGAGAGCCTCATGAGGCAAACTGCCCTAAACTACCTCAAGAACAACAACAATGAGAGTTTCAAAATCCGAAAGAGCAAGTCAGATTTTTTGGACAAACTAACAAGCTCTTGGCCAAAGGATGTTAGTGTGGAATACATACGATAGTTGACATGGTGCGCTCGTGTCTCATATGGACCAAAAAGTGAGATTATCACAAAAAATGGCTAAATGACTACTAGCTATCAGATTACTAAGAAATTACAAAACATAGGAAAATGATAGAAAGTAATAAAGTTGAAATAAAGTGAAATGGATGATAAAGATAAGGAGAAGAAAGGAAGAAAATACTTACAACCACGCGAGTGATGAAGCCTCCACCAAAAAAATGTCTTCAAAACCTGCGTCTGTAAGATTGAGAGAAAGTTTTGGGGCTATATAGGGGTTTGCCTTAGTCAAACCCCTATTTTTGTGTTCCCACCTCCATGAACAACTAGATAGAAAGAAAGAGATGAACCAAAATGGAAAAAAGCGTGTGGTGAAAGAAAAACCCACTTAGGAGTAGAACTCACACCACCAAGTATGAGTGATAAAAGAAAACCTCGCTCAAGGAGGAGAACCCATATCACAAAAGAGGTTATAAAAGCAATCCCCGCTCAAGGAGGAGAACTTGTATCACAAAGTAAATATGCAAATGATAGGGGATATGGAATCCCAAGATGCTCACAAGCATGAAGCAAGGGAAATAGAGTTGCAAAGAGTGTTGTAAATGGAGCTTGAGAGAGCTTGAAGTTGTTACAACAAGCTATATGAAGCTATGCAAGCAAAAGTTGGAGGGTTGAAGGTTGGAGCCAAAGTAAGAGAGAAGCTAGAAGCAGAAGAGTGGAGCTAGAAATGGAGGAAGAGTTGCAAATGAAGTGAAAGGACACCTTTTAAAGAGAGAAAAGAAGCAAAAGGAAGCTTCCTAGGCGGTTAAAAACTATCTTGAGCTGTTACCACTGACCAAAGGAGGTGACAAGTGGAAAGAATGCTCAAAAATAGTCATTTGAGTGTTGAAATGTCACATTTTTCTAGTGCAACGCGCTAGTGTCCAAACACGCCACACTACAAAATGATGCGTGCAAGAAAAACCCAAGGTTTGATGTAAAGCGAACACACAAGGGCAGATGCTGAAAATGGGTGTTGAAGCATCCTGAGAGGGAAAAAGGCTGATGCAGGGGCTAAAATGAGCCTACACAAATGCTAAGGGAGTGGTCACTAAAGCGGGTACAAGAATGTATGTGAAATTGCAAGGGGTGCAATTTTACGACTATGCAATAGGTTTGTGTTGATTCTTACCCTCTAATTGATGACTCTCAAAAGAAATTGGTCAACCCTCTTGCATGAGTACTGCTCCTATACCATTTCCTAAAGCATCACATTCCACAATAAAGTCATTAGTGAAGTCTAGAGTGGCAAGCACTAGAGTTGAACACATAGCCTCCTTCAATCTCTCAAATGTTGCATTAGCAGATTCATTCCAATGAAAAGGATCCTTCTTCAATAAAGATGTGAGAGGTGCTACTATATAGCCATAATTCTTCACAAATCTTCTATAGTATCCCATCAATCGCAAAAAATACCAAGCAATTTCTTAATGGTTTTTGGAATAGGCCATTCCATGATATTCTTAATTTTGTTAGGATCCATCTTTACTCCTTCAAGTGAAACTATGTGTCCCAAATACTCCACCTCATTAAGACCAAAAGCACACTTGGATGGATTAGCTTAGAGTTGATGATCTTCGAGTATTTGTAATGCTTGATCTCCATGCTGCAAGTGTTCTTCCCATGTCTTGCTATAAATCAATATATCATCAAAGAACACTAATACAAAATTTCTCAAAAAATTCTTAAAAATGGAATTCATTAGACTTTGGAATGTAGATGGTGCATTGGTGAGACCAAATGACATCACCAAAAATTCATAATCAACCTCATGAGTCTAAAATGTTGTCTTACAAATATCTTCTTCCTTAATTCGAATTTGGTGATAACCAAATCTAAGATCCAACTTGGTAAAATACATAGCTCCATTCAATTCATCTAAAAAATAATCAATTATTGGAATAGGAAACTTATCTTTAATGGTGTACATGTTGAACACTCTATAATTTGGATACATGTTCCAAGTTTCATCCTTCTTACATACCATCACCACAGGTGAGGAATAAGCACTTTGGTTATGCCTGATAGTTCTTTCCTCTAGCATCTCCTCAACATTTTTTCTATCTCACTTTTTTGTATATGTGGGTACCTATAAGGCCTGATGTTGGGTGGTTGAATCCTTGAAACTAGTTTTGTGGCATGATCATGATCCCTCTTAGGAGGAATTCCTTTAGGCATATCTCCAAAAACCACTAAGTGATGATCAATTATTGCTTGTAAATCTAGATGAATCGAAGCATTAGATTGAGAGACTTCTAATGAACATAATTGGGCCACAAATCCATCAAATCCTTTCTTAAACAAATTTTGCATTTGATGAGAGCTTACCATTTGTGGGGACTTTTCCTTTAATCCCCTTAGCTCTACTACCCTTCCTTCTGATTGAAATCTCATGAATAGTTCTTGGAAGTTTGTCGAGCAATTGTTCCCAATGTAGTAAGCCATTGTACTCCCAAAACAATGTTTGTTGCACCCATGGAGATAGCATACATTGGGCTATCAAGGTGATAATATCCCATTGATAACTTAATGCTATGGAATTTTCTAGAGCAACTAAAGTGACCATTTGCAATCAAGAATTGAAACTATGGAGTTGGATAGATAAAACAATTTAAACGAGTAGCCAAATTTTTGTTGATGAAATTATGAGTACTACCTAAATCAATCAACACTGTTAATTTTTGCTTCTTTAAGTAACCAACTACCTCAAGAATTTGAGGAGCACTAAAAAATGAAAATGCATGACAAGAAATGATTGGTTGGGAATCATGTGATTCCTCATCTGACTCCATTTCACCTTCTAATATTGGTTCCTCCTCATCTTCCTCACTTGGACCTTCAATATAAAACCTTTTCTTTTCACTACATTTATATCCCTGACTATATTTTCTATCACAATTGAAATATAACCCTTTTTCTCTCTTCTCCTCAATCTATTGTGGGGTCAACCTAGTAGATTAAGGAAGCGAAGGTGTTGAATATCCATTGCATCTTATCACATTAGCCCTTTTCTTTCTAGGGATCAAATACTTTTCCTCTACCCTCCTTGCTAAGACAAAAGACTCAAAGATAGAGCTAGGACTAAACATGCATACCTCATGTTGAATGTGATCCTTGAGACCACCCAAGAAGAAATCATTCGAGTTCTCCTCTATAATTGCATCCACTCTTAAGGAAAGATTTTGGAATTGTTGAATATAATCCTTAACTAATCCTATTTGTTAAAGTTTAGCTAGTTGGTTAAAGAAGTTGTTTGTCACACTATTGATATATTATTCTTGGAGTTCCTCCATAAAAATCGCCCATGAGATAGTGAGATCCTTTTTCTTTCAATGAGTACAAAGCCAATGATACCAAATGAATTAATCTAGTTCTAGATATAGGGAAGCCATCGTGACCTTTTTTCCATTTGGGACTTGATGAACTTCAAAAAAATTCTCCATTTGGTTTATCCATGTTAGAGGATCCTTACCATCAAACTTGCACATATCCACCTTTGGTATCAAATTCATAGATCCCATAGGAGTATTAACATTTGGGTCAAGAGTAGCTGACCTGGAAGATTCACCTTGGTCTCTTGAGACCTCCTTGGTTCATTCATATAGGCACTTAACATGCTTTGTATGGCTGATATATATCCTCTTAGGCCACACATCTCCATCTTCAAGTTAAGGAAATGCTTTCCTTGAACTTAATTGTTTCCTCATTGGGATTAATATCCTCTATTGTTCCTCATCCTTATCAAGGGATTTTCTCGGCATGACAACATTCTTTTTGCCCCTTGTTGTAGGCCCCATCATGATGGAAAACAATAATTTTGAAATAAATCACACAAATGAAACTTAAATTCTCTAAATTTTTTGTTGTAACTTACTAGGGCCAAGATACCACATACCCAAAAAAAATCCAAGAAATTAGTAGATTTGCAGCCTTGAGAGAAAATTTGTTGGAAACACTAATTTTACAATAACTTGCTTATTTCTACTTCAATGTCTCCAAATTTTGGATTGTAGGATCCTATTTAATGTTTTCAAAAACCTAATAAAAATAATGCTCCAATTCGGTAGGTTGTGAGAGATATGCAACTTCCAAATAAATTGTGTAGAAACCCTAATTCTACAATAATTCACTCAATTCTGCTCCAATTTTTCTAAAATATTGACTATACCTTCTTTAATATGGTCTTCAAAAACCTTTTGAAAATTAAAAAAAACCAGACTATCAAAGATATGTTCCTTCCAAAATGACCTCCAATATTAAGAGGACGCCTTGCCTCTATGATGCCAATATTATGCTCATATACCACTTATAATGAAATAACTTGCATAATAGAAGAATATGATATGAGATATGTTGAAAATACTTGATAATTCAAAGTTAGGAACTCAAGTAACCAAGTATTAACCACCAACAATGACCAAAAACAACAATTATTAGATAAAACTTGTAAACTTTGAATCTTAGGAAATTACATCACATAAACCAATAGATGCATCACAAACATCCATAGATGTGTTGCAAAATTCCACAGATGCATTGCAAAAACCTATAACTCCAAAAACTTCTATTTTCTCACAAAATTTGTTAGTAATTTCATGTCAGGTTCACCAAATGTAATATCAAATACTAGAATTAGAACTTAAATCCTAAATAACGACCATGAAAACTATCAGATTTAAAGAATGGATTCTAATCTACCAATGAAGTGTGAGAAAAGAGATGCAAGAAATATAAAGAAAACAAGAAAATTTTATACCTTCTAGCGCCCTTATCAATTTATCTTCATTGTTCTTCTCAATCTCGCTTTGCAAATAATTGTTATTGCTCTCAAAAAATTTTGTGCACAAATTGCAATAAGCTCAAGATAATAATGATTGCAAGATTTCAAAGTTCGTGGTTAGATTGGAAAGAGGATGAAGGTCAATTTTATAGAAGATGCCAACTTGATCAACAATCAATATTGGAGAGAAGATCAACAAATGAGATCAGAGTGGAGACTGAGAAAGTTGTCATTTTAATTCAAGAAGAGATAATGATGAATTGTCTAATTAAAATGGTGGATAATGGTGCACGTGAAATTACTAGTTAATTGAAGATGTTTCTAAAATGGAGGAAAGTTAATATTTAGAGAAGATTTAGATTCTAAAATGAGATAGAGTTGACTGATGATTGAAAATGGAAAGATTGAAGAATTAATAAGGTAAGTGGAATAAATAAATAAAATTTATTTATTTGCGCCAAGATGAATAATTAAATAAATAAAAATATTTATTTAAATATTGAAGAATTTAAAAGTTCTAAGTTAATTAATTAAATAAAAAATATCTATTTAATTATGAAGAATATTAGAGATTAAGTAATTAAAAATTATTTAATAAAAAATGGTCAACTAATTAAACAATTAAAATTGTTTAATTAACCTTGGAGAAAAGTTAGAATAATTAAATAATCAAAATCATTTAATTAAATGGATAAGAAGAAATTTGAACTTAGAGGAAAGAGGCTAATCTAATTAATTAGTTTAGATGAACATTAGTGGAAAAATGTCATTGAAGGCCTAGGAAAATTTTCAATGTCTACATAAATAAAATGCACTAGCATCAAAATATAATAATGATACCTAATCCAATAGAAAGTACACAAAACTAGGTTTCCAATTATACATTGTTTGTGAAAATTTGATTTAAATATGGATCAAAAGTTATGGCTAAAAGAAAAAATAGCTACCTTACAAGTACAAAGTGGCCATTGGGTGGCTCCATAGTGGCCAATTGGTGGTAAAAGTGTGGAGATGGTGGAATTCAATGATGGATAGGTACAAATCTAGCTTAGGTGGTTAGCACTAATTTGGTAGTGCTAGGGTGATTATTTTTGGTGGAGTAGTGGCTAGTGGTAGCAAGTAAGTTATGAGCCGAGATTCGCCCCCTCAAGTTGGAAGGAATTGGGGGGTTATACCTCCCAATAACTACACGTTGGAAGAATTAAACCTAAATAAACACAATAACAAAAAATAATATTTAAATATTAAAAACTATAGGCTCGTACCTAGTTGATGACAAATTGACATAGATGATTACATAAGAGAGTATTCCACTACAAATGATGATCCATTTGCTTGTGAATATACCCAATACCTATGAATACACTATATGGTATGGAACCATATGGATTTTGTACAATTGTATAAAATTTTGATTTGGTGAATTCTACAACTCCTACCAAAAATTCCTAAAAGTTTTCCATCACCCAAAAATCAAGTATTTTATATGGAAATAGTGGTTTTTGGGCCTTCTAAACTCAATAGTGAGGTATTTTTTACCCCAAAATTCACCAAAAAAATATCATTCCTAAATCACCATCAGATCTAAGAAGGATTTTTTATCTGATCTAAAGCTCTAATAGCATGCGTGAGCTGATAGTGAGCTCAAATACCCTAGGATCACCTATAAAAACATAGCCCTTCACAAGAGAACATGAAAAGATAACAACTTTCTTGATTATGGATGCAAAAATGATTCAAATTGATATAATATGATACGTAAGGCCTTGCTTATATAGGCAAGGTGAGAGATATGATTACTAAAGATTGTGACGAGTGTCTTAAAATCCTATAACATGAAAACACAAAAAGTAAATTAAATAGATAAGATAAGATCACATGACAACTAAAGACTTCTAGAAATATTTCTCAAGCCCTAAGTGAGCTTAAAATGTGCACATGTGCGAATAGGACCTACTAAATGAAATATATTTGGAAAAAAAAAAGTTTCTTACAAAAATTTGTAAGGATATATTTTGATAGCAAAAAATAAATATATTTGGAAAATAACCAAATTATCATGCTTGAACAAAGCATATTAATTTAAAATATCATTTTATTAGAGACATGGTTGATGATAAAAGGGTATTGGATCTAGAGAAGATTGATGAGCTTAGTTAGTACTAAGAATTTTTCTTGGTGTAGTAAATCAACATGCATAACTACTCATAGTAGTTGATCTAATTACATGCATGATGGTTATGTAAGGAAAGTGAAATTTTTTGGATTTTGATTGTATAATTTGCATGTTCTAAACCATTCCATACTTGGTGGGGCCTAAGACTATGCCATGAATATGAAATATGAGGGGTTACACCAAAAGAATTTGGACTGTTATAGAGATTTTTTTAGCACATTTCTTATACCCATTGTTTTTTAATACCATTTAGAAAATTTTCCTATAATATACTTATAAATTAGTGTAAAGATCACACAAGAAATAGAATAAAAAGGTTTTTTTGAAAGGTTTCCCAAGGCAAAGAATTGTGTTATATTGTGTCATTAATTTTTTATTGCATTTAAGATTCTAGTAGCATTACTTTCCTTATATTTATTTTTCAATATTACTATTAAACACAAATGATTCAATCTTTATCAATTTTTGTGTTTGAAAACCTTTGACATTAATATTTACCCAACAATGCAGAAAGCACAAGCAAGAATGTATTATTATTACAAATCATAAAACATAAACCACTATGGGTTTCCTTTCAAATATTGTATCACCACCAAATGACACCACTAGAAGGGAGATATGATCAACATGAATCTCAATTTAATCTCACCTAAAAATATTACTGAACCTCAAATTACAATACAAAAATAATTAAACAATTCTCAACTAATTTTTGTATGAAATTTGATTCAGAATATTGATCATACTTTCTAATTATAAATTTCATAATAACTATCATCCCATGTATTTTAAACTCCACAACATGAAAATATGACTTGATACATGCTACATGATTATGTTATTCATCAAAAGTACAATGGAGATGATCCTACATTTTAGAATGCAACTACTCTCTCAATGTTTGAAATAGATATAATAATTTTATCCATGAATTTTAATCATGAGATGCTTCATATTTTTTAAGCTAGAAAATTCCCAATACAATTGAAATAATAACTTTATAGCCTATATTTGCATTCCCACATCATACCATTTAATATCCTCTAAATATTTAATATTCAATTCACATTTCTTTAGAGAATTTGGATGGTTACTCAAGCATGACACAGATTTGTAGGCCACGTAGGTCTAAATTATTGGAGTACTTATGCAAAATTAAATATTATCATTTATCATTCTTGTGGTATCATCCCTAATAGGTTATCGTAGGACACATAAAATTAAATTAAGGATGTGAAAAGTTTCACTTCAATAGGAATATGCCCATATATTTTATTTTGTGAAATATCCAATGATTATAGTACTACCATCTTTCCAATAGATTTAGGGGTTTCTTTCTTAATATGGTTTTTTAAAATTTGTTTATAATATTCAACTTTGTGAAGGATCCAATGTTCCAAGGAGTGTCACCTAATAGACTATTATTGGAGAGATTAATATATTTTACTTATCTTGAAGCTCTAAAAAAATCCACATATTTTCATTTATTCTTAAATATTATTTCATCTATATATATTTTTTACTATTTAAGTAGTAATAATAATCTACTTGTTCAAGGATTTTTATGTTTTCATATTGATCTATCATTGTAGTGAACCTCATAGCCATTTGGAATAATTCCTAAAAAAATTGACATATACAAAAAAAATTTAAAAAATTTGACTTCCATTAATTGGAGTGGGATTTTACTCTTAAAATAAGTATTTTTTAGTTTTATAATTTAGAAAATATGTAATCCTTTTAACCCAATTTAAAATTCTTCATTGCAAACAATTTTTCTCACTTTAAGGATTTTCAAAGTCCTACATTTACTAAGTGGTAATGGAATATGCTCTTCAGGCACATTGTCTCAATGTTTCAATGAGTAGAAAGGTTACCATAGAGTATGTTATAGTGCTATGTAGATAATTATTGTAGTGTCTCCCCTTTCTTGAAGAAGATGAAATTATCCAAAACTAAAGGGGAAGATATGGATTACTATCCACTACTTCGAATATTCTAAAATTTGGGATGGTGAAATTTGGGAACTTAGGAATTCAACAAGATGGAATATGGGAATTTATTGTTTCAATACATCCATAGTTCTACAATTGTGAAGAATAAAAGACATGTACAAGAAATTTTTGTTCTACGATTTCTTTGTCAATAAAATTTTAAATCATTAGTATTGTAGTAGCATGCACTCCAACACAAATAAATTTAATAGTTTGCTATGTAGAAGTATGATAGGTATCATATAAATTTTTACCTTCATCAAGGGTGAGTGTTTGAGTTAATGACCACATACAATAATTTTTAGAGAGTTGTTAGTGTTAGCTTTAGTTTGATGGTTAAGGTAGTTGTGTTAGCTTCAACTTGATAGTTAAGAAACTTAACTAGATCTAGATTTGTTGGAATCTATCGTTCTCTTAGAGGTTATATAAATCATGTAATCTTATTTAATATATATAATTTTTGCATATGTGGTGTATACTTTCGGATGATTTGCACCCTACCATATTTGGTGTGACCCAATTGGGCTATGCTTAATTATAGATGAGGTAACCACTTTGAAAACTCCATGGATATATACGGTTTGTTGATCATTACTTATACCCATTGTTTTTAATATCTTTAGAAAAAAATCATATAAAATACTTACACAAATTATGGATAAACACAAGCAATAAATGTCTAATTTTATTATGACTAGTTGAGCTAATAGAGTATATGAGTGTTGTTTTTGTTGGTTTAAATTAAAAAGGTTTCCTAAGGTAAATAATTATGTTATATTATAAATGTGTCATTATTTTCTATTGAATTTAAGTTATATTATTAGTATTTCATTTTTTGTATTTATTTGTCAATATTATTTATTAACATAGATTAATCAAAAAATGAAAGAAAAATATTTATTAATATAATCAATCGAGTTTGATCAATTCTCACTTTTATAAAATTTTAACATTATTATTTAGGAGAAAATAGAAAGATAAAAAAGAAGTAATTATTACATACAAATCATCAAAAAAAATATCTACTAACTTCCTTTCAAATACAATATCACCAATAAATAATGACTCTACAAGAAAGAATATATGGTCAACATAAATCCCAATCTAACCCCACATGAAAATATTACTAAAACCTCAAATTACAAAACACAAGTACTTGAATAGTTCCCAACTAAAATTATGAAATTTAACACAATATGGATCATAATTTTTTATTGTACATTACTAATAAGTATCGCCCCATGTATTTTACACTCAACAACTTGAAATATGACAATACATGTCAAAAATTAATTTAGATCAAAAGTAGAATACAAATGATCCTAATACCTAATAGATTACAACTTCTCACTGCTTGGAATAGATAAATAATAATGACATCCATATATTTGAAGCATGTAACACTCCATATTTTGTTGAGCCACAACATTCCCATTACAATTGAAAAGCTAATTACATATCCTCAGTAGCCATTCCCATATCCCACCATATGTCATCCTCTGAATCTTTATTAGTTTCTTCATGTGCCTTTGGAAAACTAGGATGACTACTTGAGCATGATGTATAGATTTGTAGTCCACATAGGCCTGAATTGTTGGAGATGTAGAATCAAATGTCATCATAGGTTGTTATAGGACACATCAAAGTAACTTAAGGATGTGAGAAGTTGTAGCTTAGTAGGAATAGCCCTAGATAAAGTATTATGTGAAAGATCAAGTGATTGCAACAATGCCATCTCTCCAATAGATGTAGGAATCTTGCCATTGAAATGATTTCTTGAAATGTTGAGAATAATCAAACCTTTGAGGAATCCAATATTTCTAGGAATGTTACCTGACAAACTATTGTCAAAGAGGTCAAGACATTTTACTAATCTCAAAATTTTCATAAACTCCATATCTTGTCCTTTATTCTTAACTATTATTTCATCTATATATAATGTGGAATATGTTGAAAGTCCTTGTCCAAATATTTTTGTGTTTTCTGATTCATTTGCCATTATAGGCAACTTCATAAGGTCATTTGGAATAACCCCTGAAAAATTATTGCTTGACATATCCAAAATTTAATAGTTAAGAAACTTAACTAGATCTAGATTTGTTGGAATCTACTAGTTCTCTTAGAGGTTATATAAATAATGTAATCTTATTATATATATATATATATAATTTGTTGAATATGTGGTGTATACTTTGCATGATTTGGACCTTACCATATTTGGTGTGACCCAATTGGGCTATGCTTCAATTATGGGATGAGACAAATCATTTTGAAACTCCATGGGATATTATAAGTGGTTTGTTAGATCAAATTTACACCCATTGTTTTTTAATATATTTTAGAAAAAGATCATATAAAATACTTACACAAATTATGGATAAACACAAGCAATAAATGTTTAATTATATTATGACTAGTTGAGCTAATAGAGTATATGAGTGTTGTTTTTGTTGGTTTAAATTAAAAAGGTTTCCTAAGGTAAATAATTACGTTATATTATAAATATGTCATTATTTTCTATTGAATTTAAGTTATATTATTAGTATTTCATTTTTGTATTTATTTCTCAATATTATTTATTGACATAGATTAATCAAGTAAAACATGAAAGAAAAAATATTTATTAATATATATCAATCGAGTTTGATCAATTGCCACTTTTATAAAATTTTAACATTATTATTTAGGAGAAAATAGAAAGATAAAAAATAAGTAATTATTACATACAAATCATCAAAAATCATCAAAAATAAATATCTACTAACTTCCTTTCAAATACAATATCACCAATAAATAATGACTCTACAAGAAAGAATATATGGTCAACATAAATCCCAATCTAACCCCACACTAAAATATTAGTAAACCTCAAATTATAAAACATGAGTACTTGAATAGTTCCCAACTAAAATTTATGAAATTTAACACACAATATGGATCATAAATTTTTATTGCACATTGCTAATAAGAATCATCCCATGTATTTTACACTTGACAACTTGAAATATGACAAACATGTCAAAAATTAATTTACTGATCAAAAGTAGAATACAAATGATCCTACCTAAAAGATTACAACTTCTCTCTCATTGCTTGGAATAGATAAATAATAATGGCATCCATATATTTGAAGCATGTGACACTCCATGTTTTGTTGAGCCACAACATTCCCATTACAATTGAAAAGCTAATTACAAATCCCGTAGCCATTCCCATAACCCACCATATATCATCCTCTGAATCTCTATTAGTTTCTTCATGTGCCTTTGGAAAATTAGCATGACTACTTGAGCATGATGTATAGATTTGTAGTCCACATAGGCCTGAATTGTTGGAGAAGTATGTAGAATCAAATGTCATCATCTGTCCTCCTTGGGGTATCATCCCTGATAGGTTATTATAGGATACATCAAAGTAACTTAAGGATGTGAGAAGTTGTAGCTCAGTAGGAATAGACCCAGATAGAGTATTTTGTGAAAGATCAAGTGATTGCAACAATCTCATCTCTCCAATAGATCTAGGAATCTTGCCATTGAAATTATTTCTTGAAATGTTGAGAATAATCAAACCTTTGAGGGATCCAATATTCCAAGGAATGTTACCCGACAAACTATTGTTGGAGAGGTCAAGACATTTTACTAATCTCAAAATTTGCATAAACTCCATATCTTGTCCTTTATTCTTAATTGTTATTTCATCTATATAGAATGTGGATCTATATGGAATTTCTTGTTCAAATATTTTTGTGTTTTCTGATTCATTTGCCATTATAGGCAACTTCATAAGGTCATTTGGAATAACCCCTGAAAAATTATTGCTTGACATATCCAAAATTTGAAGATTATGCAATTTTGTTAATTCTAATGGGATTTTACCCTTAAAATTATTGTTTTTTATTATTAAAATTTGGAGACTATGCAATCCTTTAACCCAATTCTCAATACTCCCTTGTAAATTATTATTTCTCAAGTCAAGGATTTTTAGAGAGCTATATTTTCCAAGTGATGAGGTAATATGCCCTTTAAGTGCATTATCTCCTAATTTTAATATTTCAAGATAATCCATTCTCTCACATAGATTTGGAATCATCCCTTTAAAGTTATTTTTCTCTAAGTTTAAGACAGACAACATAGAGTAATTTTCATGACATTGGGGAATTCCACCACTTAACTTATTATTTGACAAGTCTAAAATTTCCAAATTCGACTTAAAAATGAAAATTGAAATAGAGCCCCTAAAATTATTTCTAGCCAATGAAAGAAACCTAAGGTCTGTGAATTCCCAAATCCAATTTGGAATAGAACCACTAAGAAAATTGTTTGACAAATCTAAATACTCAATGAAATATTGAGTTGAAATAAATGCAGGGAATTTTTTTCTAATATTACATTGACTTAAAGCTAAGTACCGAAGTTGAAATTTGGGAATGGTTGAAATGCTGAATTTTACAGTCAACGTATTGCTTGAGAGATTCAAATTTCTGAGTTTGGTGCAATTATTTAAATTAAAAAATGAGAAAGTTCCATTCAAACTATTGTTGCCCAAATAAAGATACTGTAGTTTGGATAGCTTAGCAAAGGAAATGGGGATTGGACCACTAAAAGAGTTATCCTGCATATCAAGAAGATATAAAGCTGAGAGATTACCTAGAGTAGATGGAATGCTGCCATTTAATTTGTTTGATTCGAGATCAAGATACTCCAGCGCTAAGAGGCCACCTAAAGAGGAGGGAAGGCAACCTTCCAAATTGTTGTAAGAAAGATCAAGATCTGACAGAGGGAGAGCTCCATGAAAGGCAGGAAAAGCTAATATTATCTCACTTTGCAAATCTCAAAGGCTTCTCTTCTCTTGTGTTGTCTGAATGAAATTGAGGGAGATTTATAGGCCATTCAAAGCGTACTGCAGTTTAAACACGTTAAGAGGAGAAATTTGCAGTTTTCCAAGTCGTTCCCACCACGAATAGAAGATTTGGAGAAAGTGTTTGGTGAAGCACGGCGGGACATTAGAAAATTACAATGTTTGGTCAGTGGAAATTGTTTGCACGAAATTATTTCATCATCTCAACATAGTAAAATATTATCTAAATGTAAAGATCTGTGTAGTGTTTTAAATAATTGAAATTTTGAATGTTTATTTATGAAGTGTTAATTAAAGTTTAATGATTTTCCACAATTTTTTTTGAAGGGGTAGTTCAATATTTTTTTTATTTAAGAGTTATTATATTTTATTTTAGAATTATTTATTTTATGATTATATAAATGTTAATTTTTATTTAGGAATTGTTTTATTTTATTTTATTATATATTTTACTTTCATTTAAAGAATTGTTTTACTTTTATATCTAAATTTATTTTGTTATTGAAAAAGTTGACATTTATATTTAGATATTTCTTTTATTTTATTCTTATGTTAAAAAATATAATATATATTATACATTTATATGTTATTTTTTAAAAGTTTAATTTTTTGAGTTTTTTTAACATATGTTCTTTTTCATGAAAACAAATTTTATAGTCTAGATTAATCTAATAATATGTATACAATTAATTTTCATTAAATTAATGTTAAATTTTTAAGAGAGGGTGTGAATTGAATTTAATAAAATACTAAAAGTATATAAATATATATAAATAAAATATATTTAGTTTTGTAATAAAAGTCGATTGTAATTCGGTATGGCATTGAAATCATAATATTTCAAGGTTAAAAAGGAAGCATATTGGTTTGGTTTCTTGTCATAGGCATAGTAAAAGGTTGAGCCTTAGGATTAAGGTCATGTTTGCACTCACAAAAATGTCATACACCTATGCAAATGATCTAGTAATATATTTGCTCCCACTTTCTACTTTATTTATTTTTTCTCCTTTTGTATTTTCTAATATGTCTGATCATAGTATTTACAAATACTTTTAGAGTTGGTGTTACTCACAAAGAGACATGATGTCCTAGGTCAACATGAAAACATAAATAAAATGCTTGAATCACTGATTATTAAATAATGCATATGCTACTAGCATTACCATGGATATCTAGATTTCTTTTTATTGCACAAATTGAAGTTTTCAATTCTCTAACTTTGTGAATGCTATTTAAATAAATGTTTGGATGATCAAATGGATGCAACTAAATCCATTCAAATATAGCACCAAATATTGCAAAACATGTATGTAATCGATATAGAGTGGAAAATAAAGGGGTACAATAGGCTAAATTTTAAAAGGAAAGAGTCAAGCCTACAACTATAGACTCAACCCTATAATGATAGAACTAAATTTATGTGTGGTAAACTAATTAAACTAGAGAATAAGCATTATAAATGGAAGTATTCACAAACATAGATGTAGTAAGTGCACAAATAAGGTGAATGTATAGTAATATAGTGTGAGGATAAGGTAGGGCTAAATATGTGGAAGAGTGCATATATGTAAATAGGGTAAAAGAGTAAGTGTAAGATCATAATAGATATATCAATTTAGTTATTATTATGGGATAGATAAATAATAAGGGAGGAATGTTGGAGTATTACATAAATTGTTAAATATAGATAGATAAATAATAAATAAATTAATGTTAGTAGATAATAAAAACAATAAAAGGCTAGTTTATAGTTAGTTTTGAGAGTTACATTCCTATAAGTAGTTTTGGGTAGTTGGTAGGAAAAATAAAGGCTTTATAAATCTATTTTGTGCAATGTAAAATACAATATGATTGTATTCATTGAATATCCAAAAATCAATATATTATATTGTTGTTCAAAATGGTGTAATATGGATGATGTTGTAATTTGTATGTAATTTGATTACCATTTCAATTTGATGATGGAGGGAAAATCATGTGAAATTTAGCCAAAAGTGTGAAACTCTTTTTAGGCTTAGATTTTCTACATTTTTAGTTTAGTAAATTAATTCAAAATAAAATATCAATTTTAGGGAAATGAATATCTATTTTCAAAATGGATATTTTTCTTCTTTTAAAATTCTCCCCTCTAATTTTTTCATTGAGATAACATAGGAATTAGACTTGAAGGTCCTAAACCTACCTTATCTATGCAAATAATGGCTTTGGAGGTCTTCATAGATTTTTTGAGCAACTTCACCCTTGACGCTAGAATAAATTTTTCTAACCAATTTTAATTAAAAAAATTTATTCACAAAATCCCCAAGATTCTTAAAATATAATAATTACATCATTATAATTTTAATAGGTAATTACTATTAGTTTTATAAACAATGTATGTCTAAATTCCTAATAGATATACATATTGAAAGCATTCTTAACTTTCAAATCATTTATCCTTTTTCAAATCTAGAAGATGCATTACAACCTAGGCTTCATTGGCTATAGGTTTACAAAAATGAATTTAATATTTTATTTTTAATCAAATTAGGTTGGCTAGAAAACTATTTATAGTATTATACAAATTTTTAGTAAAAATTCATAAATAATTATTGTCTATAAAAATTTCACAAAAATATGCATCACATTAGCTCACGTGTCCATTACTTATATCTATTTTTAAAGAAAAACAAGTTTTGGCTTATACTTAGCTTGGTCAAAATGGCACCTAGTTTTTTATTTTTTTCATAAATTTTTAGTACAATCTAATTCAAATATCCAAAGTTTGTCAAATTGCTTAAAAGAATAGTATTCCAAAAACTAGTTTTAATTTCTTAGAGCTTGTATTACCACCTTTTTGTAAGTTGTGTAGATAATTCATTTAATTTTCACATGAATTTTCTTAAATTTATTTTTAGCACTTTCATTACCACTTAGGGATATTTTTTAGCTCATTATGATTTAACACTTTCCCAATAAGCTAAAGGAATGAACCCAACATTATCCCAATATGGACACAAAACTAAATGGGAAATGACATTTCAATATGATATTTTTTCATTATACTTGACCCCAATTTGAGATGGAAATGAATGTTAAAATGATGATGTATTTAGAATAAAAGTAAAATTTCAAACTTTAAAGGATATCACTAGTGGTCAATATAAAATAATCATATAGATTTTCCTTTTGTCATGTAGTCTCCATGTGAACTTGTAAAATAGAGTAAAATTATTTTACACATAGCTTATGTCTCACAAGTGAAAATCTATATGAAATAAGATCTTTCTTATCTACCTAAGAAATAGGAAACATAAAATGATTGAAGTTAGATAACTCTACTTAAAATAAAGTGTGTTTGGCATGGTGGTTTTACAATGACAGTGGACATAAATTGTGTGGTGTGTCTTGAAATATATATACATTTGGGTAGAATTGTGAGTCTTCATAACATGTGTCACTAATTAAAAGCTCAACATATGATTGTTAGTAACAATATATGCCCTCTTCAACTGCTTGTATTCAAAGGATGCAATAAATTTGGACAAGAGGAAAACCATACATGAAAGTAAATATAAACTAGATATAAGTATGCAAACATGTAATCATGTAAAATGTGAACAATACATATTACATGATTAACTTATTGATCAAGTGTAGATAAAAGTGATCGCACATTACAAAATACAAATACTCTCATTATTTGAAATGAAAAATCAATATCTTACTGCTAAAATAATATCTTAAATATTAAAACATAATTAAACTTTTAAAACCCATATCTCATTTCTTACCACTTTTCTATGGAGATTTTTGTGATGGAGAATTCTCAAAGAAAGCTTCGCCATACTTCATATTCGCCTTTTTTTCAGAATGGTCCCATCAAAAAACTTTTTTCCCTACACCTCAAGGAAAGCTAAGGCTGAGAGATTACCTGGACATGACTTTGCAACCGAAAAAATCTCAGCACGAGATTGAAGATTTGCAGAAAAAGTTCAATGGACAAAACTAAGTTTTCACTCTGATAATTATGAGTTTTAGTATTACCTCATCGTACTTTACTGAAAGGCTGTTACTAATTATTTTTGGCTCTGATGAAAAGACAGTCCCATGCAAACTTTCCTCCCATTTTCCTCATTTTCTGTTTCCTTGTGGAAATATGCGTAGACTTTGTCATGCAAGTGGCCGGCAAAAACAAGATTTTCCAAGTTATTGTCCTCAGATATGTCTTTTCATATTTTCCATCAAACGACTTTGCAAAATCCAAAAAAAGTCTGCACTAGACGTGAGATTAGCAGGGTTTTGATTTTCCAAGGTACTAATTTTAGTTTGAATGGGTCAAACAAAACGTCAAGAAAATGATCAGAAATTTCTTTATACAAATACTTCGTCCAACTACCATGAAAGTGGTGGTACAAAGAAAAACGATTATCTTTGGATTTAATTTCGATACAATTATCTTTTATATAATAATAGTATAAATGTTTTGATTTTTATTAAGAATATGTACATGATTTGAATCTTATTTGATTTGAGTTTTATTTATTTTGAGGTATTAATCTAAATTTTTAATTTTCATTTCTTTTATCTTGAGTTAGATCTTTAGTTTGTAAGATTTACCTTGAATCAATTTCATGATATGTCAAAATAAATCATAAATTTTAGTTTTCAAATGTGTATTTAACTTGCCAACTTAACCTTTTTAGTACATATTATGTGTTGATTTGAGGCATGAAGTGTTTTACATACTACCTTAGGAATTGTATTTACTGACTAACCATAGTTAATGTTTACACATCCAATTATACCTAGAGAAATATAAATTTGATCATGATATACATGTAGACAAGCACAATCTTTCTCTCATAGGATAATTACTCATCCAAGAGCTTACTAATGCTACATCTCTAGTCCCTCCACAATCTATTGATTAGAGTTCCCCTTGATACATGCATTCTTCATGGAAATGGTTATGGAATGACTTATTTTACATGTTATATCTTCCTCATTAGATATCCATCCATTTTCATCCATTGATTTTTCTCTTCCTATGTTATTGTTTCTAGTGTGAAACCCATAAATCATGTTCCCTCTTCTAGAACAACCCCACCTACAATCTAGATTCACTTTTCAAAAATTTAGATAATGTTAAAATGAAAGTTTATTTCACACCTAGTGGGAAGGATGCTATTAAATACTCTTTAGCACCCCATACACTTCTCACATTTATAACTTATCCACTACTCACTATTTTTTTGCACCTTTCTTTATCCTCTACCATGGTAAAGGTGACTCCAATATTCATTTATAAGTCTTTAATGTAATATTCTTAGACTAAGTTATTCCCTCATACTCTTAGAGACTATGCTATTTAGTGGTTCTATTCTTTAGATCTTAGTACTAACCAAACCTAAAATAATTGAATCATTGCATGCCTCCAAGTGTTCTATCTATTTGAGTGGTATTCATTTAATTATCTAGCTACATCTCTTTGAGTGGACATAAGAGTCCAATGAGCACCTAAATGAGTGTTCATGGGATTTCAATCCATGCGCTAAATTTGGCATGTGCCAAATTTGGTGTGCGCCAAATGGCTTGGTGCTCGCCAAATGGAAAAAGTGAATTTAAGAACAAAAAAATGCATTCCAACCCTCATTTTCTATTGAACTTCTGGCTTGGCTTGGAGTTTTTCATCTCTACAAGTCGCGCTCACCAAATCTCTTCCATTTTTTGTACTCTTAGCTTGCAATTCTTCACGAGGATGTTGCCAACACGTCAAAGAGGTCAAAGATTGCGAAGAGGTATGTATTTTTATTGTATTTATTTCAAATTTGATTTAGAATGTAGATTGAAATAGGTTTTTTTTAATAAAACTTTGTTCTAATTCTCAGGGAATGAATCTCCACCTCCAAACATTGAGAATTCACAATCACCCCCTCATGAAGAGCCTCCTATACAAGAACAACCTCAAACCCCTCCATCAGTTCATAGGCATCCTTAAGGAACACAAGAAAATATCCTAAATCAAATTGAAAACAATAGAAGAGACATTGAACAATTAATTGGAAGATTAATTGAGCATGTTCAAACCCACCCTTATAGGAGAGGGAATACCAAATCATTGAAGTCAATTGTATCTCAAGTAAGAGAAATGAGTGAGAAAATAGATAATTTTATGCTAGTAGTTTGTCATATGTAGATGTGAAAAAATAAAAAAAATAGCAAACCTCACTTGTGTGCCCTATTTACAGATCTAAGAACCAACACACCTTTATCTAATGCATGTAGGAGATTCCTCATCCATTGGTGCCAGGTCATGAATTAATTACAAATAAAATTTGAGAGCAGTGGTGGATGGTATTTGATTAACCTCCATGCAATAACCATGAGGTACCATAGTACTTTTTGAGGAAACTCTATTGTGAGTTTGTCCTCAATAAGATGCCAAATTATTTTGACATCTTATACTTTTAGGGCAGAGGTGGGGGCTCCACACATGATAGACTGGGTGCATGACGTAATCCACAAGTGGTGTCAAGACCCTTAGCCAAACCCATAGTAGAGCATGTCATCATTCATTCCATTGTTAAGGACAATGTAGAGGTGGACACGTTGGAGTTGATTAGCTCGCTCACTCAAACCATTATACAGTGTGAGGCCTCTAGTAGAGCCTGATGTGGAGGAGACGTGTAGGCCCTGAGTTCCACCCCACCATTGTGACACTTACAGTGCTCTTTGCACGTATGATTATCAAAGTGCTCAGGATGTATCTACATAGCCTACATTAGTTGCAGAGGCGATGGTTATGATAGATGAATTGCTGAATAATACATTCGACATTGATACTCAGGTAAAATTTAGCAAGTTCATTTAATTTTTATATTAAATTATATTTTGAAATTTAAGAACAACTAAATTAGTAGAATTTTAATATGATGAAATTTTAGGGTCAAAGTGTTCATGAGACGTGCTCCATTCTTGTAGACCCTTATTTGTTCTCGACGTTGAGTGCACATGTATGGAACTAGTATTAAAGATATTATTATTGCATTTGAACAGTTGAATGTTATATTTGAATGTTTTCCTCATAACATACTCCGTATGTCAAAAAAATTTCTTAGTGTACCTTCGAGCTCCACACCTCGCTATTCATGTCCTTAAACAAATTTCACTTAGGTAACCTTTATTCATTAACGGTGTTGTAAAACAATGTTAGCTAGTTTTTGTAATTTTGCATATACAAATTGTAGAAGAGGGGAATTCACTATTCATGAGTTCTCTTTATTTAGAGAACCTCACAAGGAAAATTTCCCTAATCTTCATCAAGAACAACAACAAGAGTTTGAGAATCTGAAAGAGAAAGTCACAAAGATTTTTTGGACAAACTGACAAGCCCTTAGCCAAAGGATGTCAGAGCGGGATACAGATCACAGCGCGGCGCACTAGCGTCCCAAAAGCATACTACTATCTCATATGGACCAAAGAATGAGTTTATCACAAAAAATTCCTAAATGATTGCTAGTTATTTGATTGCTAATAATTTACAGAATGCGATAAAGTAATAGAATATAATAGAACTAAAATAGAGTGAAGAGGAAATAACAAAGATAAGGAGAAGAAAAGAAATACCTACAACCACACTAGTGATGAAGCCTCTAGCATGTGAATGTCTTCAAAACCTGCATGCATGACATTTGGAGAGAATGTTGGGGTTGTATAGGGGTTTGCCTCAGTCAAACCCTCGTTTTGGTGTTCCCACCTCCACGGATAGCCAAGAAGATAGAGAGAAAGAATGAAATGAACGAAGCATGTGGTGAAAGAAAAACCCGCTCAGGAGTAGAACCTGCACCACCAAGTGTAAGTGATAAAAGCAATCCCTACTTGAGGAGGAGAACCTGTATCACAAAAGAGGTAATAAAAGCAATCCCCGCTCAAGGAGGAGAACCCATATCACAATGTAAAAATGCAATAGGAAGGAGATATAGAATCCCAAGATGCTCACAAGCATAAGGCAGGGGATATGGAGCTACAAGAGCTAAGAGAGCTACAAAGAAAATTTCCAAGAGAGCTTGAGAGAGCTTGAAGTTGCTACAACACACTGTATGAAGTTGTGTAAGCAAGTGATGGAGTGAAGTTAAAAGCTAGAATGAAGCTAGAGAAGTGATAGGAAGACTTGGAAGAAGCAAATGGATTGACAAGACCTCCTTTAAAGAGATAAAAGAAGTGAAAGGAAGCTTCTCGTGCGGTTACACAACATCTTGAGTTGTTACCACCAACCAAAGGAGGTGAGAAGTGGAAAGCATGCTCAAAAATAGTCGTTTGAGCATTGAAACATCATAGGATGCTAGCGTGGTGCGTAGACGTCCACACGGCACGCTAGTGTCCAGAAATGTCATGCTACAAAACAACATGAATGGGGAAGGAAAAAGGTTCTTTGAAAATTCGACACGCGAGGGTAGCTATTGAAAAGGGGTGTTGGAGCATACTGAGAAGGGAAAAAGGCTGATTCAGACTAGGCTAAAATGAGCCTACTCAAGATGCTAAGGGGGTGGACACTAAAGTGGAAGCAAGAATGTCTGTGAAATTGCAAGGGGTGCAATTTTATGATTATACATTTCCCCCCACTTTAGCGGGCATATGAATCTATATTAATATGCATGCTAAAGGAAATCCACTAAACATAAATAGCATCATATGCCAAAAGGATACTATAGATGAAGCAGATAACTCTTTGAACCATTGAAGCATGCCCCCAAGTTGAAGACCTACAAAACCAATGTGTTAGACAAGAAAAACCTGCACCAAAGAACAATGTTAGAGCATAAAAATCTAAAGGATTCGAGTCAGCAAAGTAAAGAGACCTTGATGTAGAAGGTTGTCTCAGTACAATGCCTCATCCCCAAACTAAAAATACTAACACATATAGAAGAATTCTTAAATGGAGAGAAGTAGGGTATATACACGGGATGAAGAAGATATAGATCTTCGATCCGGTATACAAAAGAGAAGAGAAGTGAAAAGAAGGCTCAAGAGAGAGAAAGAGAGTATTTAAGAATGTAAGCTCCTTACAAGCCTGCATACCTACAAGGAAGGTGTCCTCCAAGATCTATCACATGAGGGATACTCATAAAAGAGCCTGACAAACCCATAGACCTGCAAGGAAGCATCCCTCAAGATCTCTCACATGAAGGAAGCTGAGAAATAACCTTATAGACCTGCAAACCCACAAGGAAGGTATCCTCCAAGAACTCTCACATGAAGGAAACCTAAAAAAAGTGCCCTAGATAGACCCGCAGACCTACAAAGGAGCCACCCCCAAGATCTTTCACATGGAGGAAGCTCAAAGGAAGCACCATATAGGTTCTCAGACCTACAAGGAGGTATCCCCCAAGATCTCTCACATGGAGGAAACCCAGGAAAGTGAACTCCGTAGAGTTAGGAAGTAGCTTCACAGGCACACCTGCAAAGTGAAAGCAGCCATGCAGGCAAATAAGTAGATAGTCACGTAGACCATCGATAGATTGGAAGGATTTCAAAGGGGTCCCTCAAGAACCCTTCAAAAGAGGAAGGGTCCGCTCAAGGGATGTGTTGTTTGAAAATCGAGGTCTAGTCAGGCTGCCCCCAAGCTAGACACCAATGAATTCATTTGAGAGAAAATTTGTTAAAGGGGGTCCCTCGGGAACCCTTCAAGAGAAAAAGAAGTCCACTCAAGGGACACCTCAATTAAGAGATAGAGAGAAGAGAGGGGGTCCTTAAAAATGACACACATCTCTAGAACAAGTTATTGTTGTCCCTAACATATAGGGGAGGATAACCATGCAAGATACTTAAAACATGCAGGATAGAGGTAGACTTCCATATCACTTGTCACATGAAGAAAAGGCAGGTGCATCAATCAAACAAGAATTTGATGGCACATGAATCAATTTTTTTTTGTATTTTTTCCTTCAAGGCCTTACATTCACTAATTGAATGGCTAGACACTCGATGGTATGCTCAGAAAGGATGTTTTTCTTTATCATGCTTATGAGATTTCTTGCGTGTAGGAGAAGGAAGAGTGATTAAGCGGGCTTTGAGAATCCTAAACAAAATACACTCTTGCTTAGATAAAAAGTGAGGAGCAGGAATCAAGGCTTTCTCTCATGGAGAAAAGTTTGACTGCTCGCAAGAAGAAGATGCAAAGATAGCAAGAAATGGAGGATCTACATGGAGAGTATTATTCTGGAAAAAGGGATTATACTCCTCTACAAGATCACCATCATCTTTCTTGACAAGAATACCAACATTAACCTCTTTAATAGAAGTGTGATCATCTTCCTCAGAAGGAGGAGGATCAACATTAAGGATATTACAACTATTGCTCACATTACCCCATGATACAAAAGAATAGTCATCTTTGATAGCAGGTGTGGATGATGTTATCGAAAGGTCTGAGTGGATCAGGTTGAATTTATGTTCCCCACTAGAGGAATCTGTAAATTCTAAGGAACCCCAATCATCACCAAGACATGCATTCCTTTGGGAAGAGGTGGACTTAGAATTTCTTGCTTCATAAGGATCTTCCTTAGGGACATTTATCTCGAGAGTATCCTTTGTAGTACGTATTGTTGGAGTAAACATCGACACACCGGAAGATATTGAGAGAATGAGAGTAGGCACGACTGAAGCTTGAATGGCAGCTGCCATATCACATAAGTGCATAGTATGAGGGTCAGTCTTAATTGTGACTACTTTATTATTACAAATGAACTTGATATATTTATGCAAGGTAGACGGGACTACACCCATAGCATGAATCCATGGTCTACCAAGCAGAAGGTTATAAGGTAACTTTTTTGACATAACATATACAAGGGTAGGTACAATAATAGGTCCTAACCTCAAAGGCAAGATTATCATGCCTAGGGCTTGTCGACCAACGTTATCGAACCCATGAATGACAACAAAAGAAGTATCAAGAGAAGATGGATCAATATTAATCTTAAGCAATAGATCAACACTACACAGATTGGGTGCCAAACCAGAGTCAATGAGAGCACATCTAATGCTGATATTATTAATATTAACTATAATCATTAGAGGATCTGCTTTCTTTTGTACTTCTAGAGGTGGGAGTTCTTGTAGATAGAATGTAATATTCAGTGAATCTGCACAAATATGTATGCCATCAACACATTATCATCTATTGGCCTAGCGGAAGAAGGCAAGATGATATTTTGCAAGGCTTCCTGAAGCATACCTTGGTAAACTAGAGTAGACTGAAGCAAGTCCCACAATGAGATCTTATTTGGGAGTAACACAAGGTTGCTTGACAAGATCGAAATCACTTGAGTGCTGGTTGTAGGTTTAGGAGCCCGAGGAAGGCTTGGCTATTTATTCATTTTATTCTCATAAATTATGGGTTACAGCTCTATAAGAGGATCCATAGGAATATCCGAGGAGGTCACCATCAAATGGAACACCATTAGTAGGAATAGACCCTTTTTAGGAGAAGGACTAGCTAGAGTCACATAAATGACAGGTCTCTTGGGCGCTTTGAGGGGTAGTAGAGACATAGACTCCATTTACAGAATCATCACAACTAGTAGAACAATTATTTGAATACATATTCTCAACATTGATCGAAATAGGATCAAATGTGGAATAATTATTTGAAGGAACATTCTCAACATTGATCCAGGGAGAATCAGATGTGGAAGGAGGTTCATCATTCGCTAATGCAACATCTTTGGAAGAGAGTGCATTGGAATAGATAAGAAATTCATCATCCACTAATGCCTCATCCCTACAAGAGAGTGCATTGGAATGA
>VDFB02052979.1:0-20025 GCA_007258455.2 Sequoia sempervirens
GGATGCCTCAAGCTCTTCTTCTCTAGGAAATCTCTCATCACCCTCTTGCTTGTCTATCCGTCCTGGAAGCATTTAGAGAGAGATTACTAATAGTTTAAACTATCTAGAAGAAATATCAAAGCTAGAAGCATACAAGATTGACTATCCATTGATGTAGCATGAATTAATAACTACATAAATAATTCATTCAAGGAACAAGTATAAGATACTTATCTCTTTATGTTGGTACACCAATGAGCTAGACCTGTAGCTGTGTCTCATTTTCGCCACCTTCACTCGATCTCACCCTCATGGAAAGTGGGAATATGAAACTATCGTTTATCAAAGATTGAAGACTCTATTTAAATCTTGAGATCACATTATGAATCAACGCACCCAAACTCATGCGACGAAAGAGTTTAAGTAATCAAAAGAGTAAAAAATCATCATTTCCTTCCTTCCATAAACGTGGCCTTTCGCTTCCCAAGTTTGTAAACAGAGATTGCAGCTCCAAGAAACTCCTTATACACAGCACACTTAATCAGAGTTCTGAATAAATTTTAGTCTTCTACAGAAAAAGATACAGCAGCCAATTAATGCTAGCCTTCAAGAGGCACTCCTCAAGACTTCTTTAGAAAAGACATACACCCATGAATTCCAAAGGGCTTCACACATCGTGGATGGCAACAAAATAGATTATATATAACACCCTCATTAGCTCAGAGAATTTCTGCACATCCAGAAATCAAAACAAGCAATAGAATAGTATCTAGAAAGTCACGGCTTCACATCAAGTGAAACTAGCCCAGAAGTTACTCACACTTTCATACTGCCCATGCCTAAAGAGGTGTCAATAAATATATAACATTCTCATATCAGTTTTAACAAAACATGACTCCCATGCATCAAGACCCCTTTGAACAACAACAGGACATTCACCCGCACTGCAGAAGATAAGTCAACACAAAATAGCATTGACTCCATCACTTTCTTTCCATGGCACTTGCACACACAGACTCAACAGCTTTTCCCATGCCTTCTAATCATGTCTAAGATTTACAAACTCAAAAAGCCTTCAAAACTCCACTATGCCACAAGAGACTGTGTTCCTATTAGACCAAATCTGATCGGATCTTTTCATAGACCCGCTCATATACCATTTTAGTGTTTTAGGATCAGATTTAATAGAAAGCAAAAAATGCAACACAAACACATGAAGAAATGAACAATATAACACAGCATATATCCTGGGAAAACCCTCCTTCTCGAGGGAGAAAAACCCAGCCACAAATATGTCTCTTGTATATTGAATGAAATCAGCTTACAAGTCTCAGCACCTCTCCTAGATGCCAATATACAGAAAACCTTTGATTTCTCCTTGATATCAATCTGCTCTTCAAAGGACAATAACCTGCTATGAATAATCATCTGCTGTAGATGGCGAACTCTCCTTGAAATAACCACTTAACTTAAGCAAGAATCAATCCCAAAATAGGGAATTGTCACTTGCATGTGCATGCAAAAGGAGACGCACTAGGAGCATTACAATTGCCTATTTTTAGGAGCAGTTACAAATACATTCAATACAACTATTTAAAGGAGACAAATAAGAGTTCTTTTGCATATGGTCTGAAGATTTCTGTTGCGCGGAACACACTGCATGTTGGCCATTTTGGATAAAACATTTCATGTGGGTCAATAGCTTGTCACTGGCTGTTAAAGAGATGCCTCTGCTGCTGGGAAATACCTCCTGCAGCTAATGTCATTAAATGTAGTATAATTTGTAGTATGTAGGCCGCAAGCTTATGTAATTAAGGAGAAAATATCTCCCGAAGCTACCAAACACCCGAAAAACACTTTGCAGCTGTGACACTTGTGAGTGAAGTTCTAATCTATGCAGAGTTGAACAAATTAAACTGTATAATCATACCTCATTGCACCTTGAACAGAAAAATGGAGTAGCTTATGCATCTTTCTTCATATGAAATTTGTATCATAATTCATTTGCTTAAACCAAAAAATAATGCTTATAATTTCTATACATTTCCAACAATAGATTGAAGCTGCAACCTCCGTATGGGGTAAGTGTTCAAATTTGAAACAAATTCAGTAGTGCATAGAGTTGTTTGGAAAAGATGCTTTTCTATTCTACCAGTTTTGATTTTCCATAAAAAGGGATTACAAGCAATGACAATGTAGGTCCACAATGTTATTTGCTGGAGACGAAAGACCAGCAGTGTTTGCTGTCGAAACTGATGCCATCTAGCTCATTATTACGATTGAGCTATGACATTTTACATTGATTTGAAATGTTATTAACTTGTATGTTCTACAAGTGTCTGAAATCAGTCAGTAAGACTGATTAGTAAGATCAGTGAGCTATAATAATAGGACACTTAAAGCATCTCATTTCATTAATGTGCATGAAGATTTGAAACTGTTCAACCATTCTCTGCACCATCAGCATCATTACAGACATGGAAAGCTCCATAATATGGAAGTTGTTTTTTCATTTCATCTTATACCAAGAGGTGACTAGTCCAAAGTCTTCTATTAGTAGTTATGAATTGTACCAGGGTGTACCTGTATTGGGTACACCTTTGATACATTTTGGGAATGGCCCTGGGCTAGATGCACATTGTAGTATCCCTAAAACCAACTGCCTAATTAACCACTGAGTATCTCTGTATATTGAACATATATAAGACATTTTGATTAATCTTTAGCATTTGACATTGAATTATCAATTATCAACAGTGTTCTGTATAGAATTTTGTATGTTTTGTGCAAATGATGCCTACTTTTTTACATTGGATGTACCCAGTTATACTGAACATGTCTATAAAGAAAATGGCAAACTGCCATACCCAAAATCCAGACCTGAACCCAGACTCAAACCCAAACTGGCAACTTAGCCAAAGTGTAGTGTCATGCATATATGCTGTCAAAATTCTAATTTTGTATGTTGCTTTTGAAGGTGCGAGAGGAGCTTCTTGTTGCTCTTAAGGCTGCAGAGGAAGGCCTTTTCCACTTGAAGCGTGCACGACTACTTAGAGAAGTTGATAATATGAGAGATACCAGAATAACTGGCTCCATGTTGGAGTCTTTAGATGCCAGAGTTGAGCCATCAGAACCAGCGGATGAAGCAGAGCCTGTAGATATGTCCCCACTGATAGTTGGCTCCAAATGTCGATTTCGCTACACAGATGGCCGGTGGTATAATGGTAGAGTGTTTGAAATGGAACATGACAAGTTGGCTAGGGTTTCATTCTTGACTCCGACATCTGAGAGCATGCAGGTTGGTACATTTCATAATTATTTTGTTGTCTCAGCATTTCAACTTAAAGTAAAGTCTTGATTTACAATTTTTATTTGCCATTAGTTGAAGAATATTTGATTTTTATACCATCGATCAATTATGTTACCTTTAAAATTTTCTGCATATATTCCCATTATTCCGATCAGAAATGGACGAACATTCTAGTCATTTCTTTCTCTTTTTGTCACCTGTATAATATGCTTTAATTATTTTGCTCTCAATCCTTGGTTTCTTTTTTATGTCCTAGAACTAAAGCAGCCTTTTGACACTGGAAGATATTATTTTGCATGGCATTGAATATAATATTTAGTTTATTATTTAATGGTCAATATTGTATTTGTAAGATAAGATCATTTCTTTAGTCTTCTTCTGTCTTGTTTAGAAACTTTCCATATTCATTATTTGTAAATCTCTATAAGAGACTTTGTCTCTTCTTTGTTAATACATTGAGATTTTTACCATAATATGGTATTAGAGCAGGTTGGGTTGTGCAGGAATTTTTTTAGTTTTCTTGAAACCTTATGAAAATCATGTGAGTCCTGTTTCGTGGATTTTTAAAGCCTTTAGAAATTGCAATTAGAGAAGTTTTTCCTAAATCACGTCTTGTATTTTTTGGGGCGCTTTTCTGTTCACAGCTGTGCGACCTCTCCTACTCCCTCTATTCATGGTTTTTTAGATGCATTTTTCTGCATTTTTGAGGGTTTTTGAACAGGTTTTTTGGTGCGTGCGACCTCCCACCTTCCTGAGCGATTTTTTAAATCATATTTTTTCTGCATTTTTTGTGGGCGTTAGAAGAATATCGCGACGCGACCCCTCTCTGAAAATCATAGGTTTTTTTCTTCAAATCTGGGCATGTTTTCTTCTGGCACAATTTCGTGTCATCTTCTGCAGCCTCTCGCATGATCATCTTTTCACCTAGCGTCAGGGTTTCTGGAAAACAAGCGACTATTTCTTATTGTATTCTTTTTGATGCAATTTTTAAAAAATTGTGGGTCTGCTTCTTAAGAAATCGTGAGCCTCTGTTTTGTCAGCATATCTTTTGGCGTTCTTCTTCACTTTTTCAGAACCTTGATTGTGTTCTTTGACTTTCTGGTGGGATTCTTTCTGTATATTGTCTGGTTTCCAGACTTTTGACCACCGTTTGTGAAGAAAAAATCGAGGATCCTGCATTTGTTTCCAGATTCATGGCATCTTTTTTCAGCTGCTAGTGTTTTGAGTTCTCTTTCTATCGACTATTCTGTCCTAATATTTGTGCAACCTCGGGTTTTGTGCCTCTTTCCATACAAGCCTGTGACAAATGGCTTCTTTGTTGCACATCATGCTGGAGGGCAGTTAGAAATTCAACGGCCGCAACTACAACACCTGGAAGCAACGTATGATGGCAATTTTTGAATATTGATGCCTTGATCAGATTGTTCTTGAGAGTACCACATGTCCTTCAATGGCGGGTAAAGATCAGGAAAAGTTTGATGAGCAAAATCGGGAAGCCGTGATGCTTATTAAACTGTTTGTTACCTCAAGTACCATCTAGCAAATCAGCTAAAGAAATTTGGGATCTTCTGAAAGATCTTCATGAAACATCTGACAAGAGTCGTGCGTTCTTTTTGAAAAACATGTTCTCTATCATGATGGATGAAAAGACAGCTTTGTAGGTGCACTTGACAAATATCAAGGACATTCATGATCACCTAGAGGCTATTGATCAGAAAATGGAGGAAGAAGATATGGTAGTCATCACTCTGAAGCTTTTGCCAAAATCTTATGAGCACTTTATTGAGACCCTCAACATTAGCTAATGTTGACTTGAAGTTTTCAGATCATTGCACCATACTTCTGCAGTAGGATCGTTGGAAACAATAGTTTGGTAGCGGTGCTAGTTCATCCTCCACAGAGCAGGCATTTCTTGCCAAGACATTTCAGAAGAATAAGGGCAAAAATCAGCCCTCTTAGCAGCCCAACCAAGCTCAATCCCAGGATTATTCAAAAAAGAAAAATGTTCAATGCAACTATTGCCATAAGTATGACCACATGAAGAAAGATTGCCGGAAATGCTTGGCTTCTAAACAAAACAAGCAAGGAAAGTCGAAACCTAAAGCCCATGTTGCAAAGCACACTGAGCAGAAGTAGTTTGCATTCTATGCCTTTATGGCCAAGAATCTAGCAGATCCTGTTAAATCCTCTACTTGGTACATGGATTCTAGTGCATCTCGAAATTTCACTCATCATCAGGATTGCTTCATTGATTACATGCCATTTAGAGATTCTGTTATCTTTGGAGGAGTCGAGGAGTATATTGTTGTCGGAAAGGGCAACGTGTAGATTCATTCTGGAGGGAGAAATTTAATATTTCTCGATGTATACTTTGTACCTGGCATGGAGCTAAATTTACTTTCAGTCAATCAAATCATGACTCACTCTTCTCTGCTAGATATTGTTTTTAACATGCATACATGTAGCATTGTTGATAGAGAGACTTGCACTATAGTTGTTTAGGTACTTGGGGATCATGGTCTATATAGACTTGTTGATTCTAGTGATTTTCAAGAGCACGCTATGGCAGTCAGGAGTACTTCCATCAGCAACCTCTAGCATTAGCGTTATGGGCACCTGAATATGCAATATCTCTCTCAGCTATTTTGAGATGATCTAGTTGGTGGCCTACTTGTAATTCAAACTTAGAATCATGGAGTACGCGAGTCTTGTCAGGTTGGAAAGCAGCATTGGACTCCATTCTTAGATGGTTACTCATGGCGAGCTTCCAAGGTATTATAGTTGGTTCACGCTGATTTATGTGGCCCAATGAACACTCCTTCAATTATTGGTTGCAGGTATTTTATGTTATTTGTTGATGATTTTAGTAGAAGAATGTGGGTGTATTTTCTTGAAAACAAATTAGAGGTGTTTGGTATATTTTAGCAGTTTAAGGTCTTAGTTGAGAAGGAGTCAGGCTTTCCTATAGTCACTCTTAGGTCTGATAATGGAGGGGAGTTTTGTTCTCATGACTTCTCTAGTTTCTGTGCTGCACATGGCATTAAGCACCAACTTACCACACCATACACTCCTCAGCTGAATGGTGTCGTTGAATGTAGGAATCATACCATTACTGAAATGGTTCATTCTATGCTAGAGCATAGAAATGTTCCTAAGAAATATTGGGTCGAAGTAGTTTATACTGCGGTTTATCTTCTGAACCGGTCTCCTACTCATGCAGTTAAGAAGATGACTCAAGAAGCCCGGTCAGATGCAAGCCTAAGGTTAGCCACTTGAAAGTTGTTATTCCCTAATCGCTTCATGTGTGGATTCTAAATGCCAAGCACACTGTTGGATCTAAAAAGCCAACAACTTATGTTCACTGGTTACGTTGAGAATCATAAGGCATACAGCTGATTGATGTAGATACAACTCGCTCCCATCTTCGGGCCAGGATGTCGCGGTTTGATGAAAAATACCGGGCCTTTCTTCATTCTCTACTTCTAAGGAGCCCCAAGGACTGGCGTGCTTTGATTTGGGTGTTTAGACATTCCCTAGCTCCACCTAATGGAGGTGGATTCTATAGTTGTGCGTGCCTCAATAACATTCCAACACCCCGCCTTCCCCGACAACTGGATCTCAATCCGTACTGGATGTTGTTCCAGCCACCCCGGTGATGTTGCTTCTCCGCTTTAGATATTATTGGTACTCTACCGCCTAAAATGGTATGCCACAAAACCATAAGTGATCTTCGTGATGATGAATTAGTTGAGGGTAGAATTGCTCGGAAAAAGGGCAAGCAGCTAAATACTGTTAATTTTTCTCTCATGGCCAATCTTCACAACATCTCTGAGCCTCAAACCTATTATGAGGCTAAAGGCGAACCTGAGTGGGAACAAGCTATGGAAGCTGAACATAATAGCCTTATGAGAATAACACTTGGGTCCTCTCCAATCTTCCACCTGGGAAGAAGCCCATTGGCTGCAAATGGGTGTATAAAGTTAAGTACAAGGCTAACAGAACTCTTGATAAGTACAAGGCTCGGTTAGTAGCCAAAGGGTTCTCACAGATAGAGGGCATTGATTACGAGGAGACTTTTGCTCCTACAGCCAAAATGAGTGCTATTCCGCTTCTCCTTGCTATTGCAGCACAGTTTGAATGGAAAGTCCATCAAATGGACGTCAAGAGTGTGTTTCTCAATGGTGATCTGTAGGAAGAAGTCTATATGACACAACCTCTTGGTTTCAAGGTTGTTGGTAAAGAACACCAGGTATGCAAACTTGTGAAAGCAATCTATGGCCTTAAACAGGCTCCACAGGAATGGTACATAAAAATTGATGAGTACCTTGTTGATCGTGGTTTTTAAAGGAGCCCTTCTGATTCAAATTTGTATGTCAAACAATCTGGGGATGATATTCTTGTGCTTGTTGTCTATGTTGATGACCTTATCATTACTGGTAGCTCAGAACATCTGATTGAGGAGATCAAACACAATCTCAGTCAATCCTTTGACATGACAGATTTGGGACTTATTCATTATTGTCTTGGTGTTGAGGTTTGGCAGACAACTGATAGCATCTTTATTTCTCAGTCCAAGTATGCTTGCAGTCTGCTTGATAAGTTCAGAATGAATGATTGCAAACTTGCATCTACACCTATGGAGAAAGGGCTAAAACTATCAGCAAAATCAGATTCGTCTATGCAAAATGAATCAGAATTCAGGCAACTAGTAGGCAGCCTCATTTATCTCACTGCTACTAGACTTGATCTTAGTTTTGCAGTGAGCTACATCTCTCGCTTCATGACAACCCCTAAAGCAGAACATTGGGTTGCAGCGAAGTGTGTGTTGTGATATGTGAAAGGCACTTCTGACTTTGGCATTCTATATGGAAGGTACAAAGATCATAAGCTGATTGGCTATATAGACTTAGATTGGGTAGGTTCTGTTGATGACAAAAAGTCTACTTCAGGGTATGTATTTAGTTTGGGTACAAGTGCAGTTACATGGACCAGCAAGAAGCAGCAGGTAGTTGCTCTTTCCTCGACTGAAGCTGAATATTGGGGAATTGTTAAAGCAGCTTGTAAGGTAGTTTGGCTTCGAAGGGTGCTTTTTGACATGCAAATGTCTCAAGCAGGGCCTTCCCCCTTGTATTGTGACAATCAAGGGGTGCTGAAACTCGCCAAAAATCCAATCTTCCATGAAAGGACAAAGCATGCTGAACTTCATCCGTTAGCTTGTCGAAGATGGATTGGTGGTATTGCAGTATGTTCCAATTGAGGATTAGCTGATATTCTCACCAAGTCTTTGAGCCCGGATAAATTTCATCCGTTAGCTTGTTGAAGATGGATCAATGGTATTGCAGTATGTTCCAACTGAGGATCAAACTGCTGATATTCTCACCAAGTCTCTGAGCCCGGATAAGTTTGTAAAATTTAGGGGGTTTCTTGGTGTAGTTGATAGATAGACCATTAAGGGAGGGTATTAAAATAATATTTAGTTTATTATTTAATGGTCAATATTGTATTTGTAATATAAGATCGCTTCTTTAGTCTCTTCACCTTTTTAGAAACTTATTTGTAAATCCTAAAAGAGACTGTCTTCTTGCTAATACATTGAGATTTTTACCATAATAATAGAAGCATCATATTAGCCCAATTCTAATCCATTTGTTTTGCAATTAGATTTAAGATGATTAAAAAACTTGACAAAAACTGTAGATCCTTAAGCAGAACAGGCTTTCTTTTATATTTCAGTAGTCTGATCTCATTTTCTCTCATTTGGTTCATGTAGATGCAAAACTTTCTAATGTTATCACAGCTACCCAGTCTGATTTGATTATGCAAATGAACTATATCTGGCTAAGATTTGAATTCATATGGAATTGTAATTGAATGGGACGAATGCAATTTGGATTGAATAGATTCAAAAGTTTTGTGTTTCTTCTGGTTTTCACCCATGTTCCATGGAGTTTGCAGGATGGAAGACAGGAATGGTTTCAGAGATATAGACCATGGGACCCAAATTTGCAGATGCAGGACAAAATGGCTGGTGGGTGCAAATATCTTTACATCTATAGATTATATGATTAAAACCGAGGATGTCTGGGGCTGATGCCCCCCAGTGAGGTTATGGGGCAGCAATCATGCATTCCTTGTTCAATACAAGGTGGAATTGAGGGGCAGAGTGCCTGTCACCAAGCCCAAATTAAGGTGTTTGACACCGCATGAACTTTTTAAGGTCAGACTCTTCTATCACTCTTAATTTTAATATGTTTTCTCACCAAGTCTCACTATTTCTGATCACCATTCTCTAGAGAACTTGGTGTGAAACTAGAGAATCTGACTAATCTAAATGATAAGGGCTGTGCAGTTGAAGACAGGAATATTGTCATTCTTGAATCATTTTATTTTCTCCTCTGTTTTCTTAGTTCTAGTACTAAGTCACCAGTTCGGGCTTGGATTCAAGTTCGAGGGTTTGGTTTGTGGTTTGGTCAAATTTTTGGGTTGGGTTCATTTCTAGTTCGCTGGATACAAAAACATATAAAAATCAGAAATATATACATATTTGCAGCAGTAGTTAACTTCAAAATACACCACCATATTATAGTCAAATGTTAGTCAAACTTGAATGTCATGATATACATTAAAGTTAAAAAATAATAATTTCAAGTGTCAACAATCAGCCATCATACTCCATGGCCCCTTCACTCTATACCTTTCAATTTTCTTCCTATCTGTAAAGACACCTTCATAAGTATGTGGGGACACAATCAAAACCCTCAAAAACATACCAAAATTATCAGTTTTTGTAGTAAGAATGTTGCCCGACATGTGTCTAAATCAGACAAATGCCTAAATTTATGGCGGTTAGTGTGCCTTTGATGTTTTCTTGTCACCAACCAGTGAAGGCCTTTTGCTATTACACCATGGTAGATGCATTTAAGGGCTGCAGCCAATATTTGACCCAATCCAAGCCTAGATTGGGAATATCAATAACTTAGATACATTTTGTTCACTCTACGTTGCCATTCATCATCTCTGCAATAGGGGCTCCTTATTGCAACTATGCAAGAATGGATTTTGGTCGTGGGGGGTTATGGTGAGATATGGGATTTCAATGTCCAAGTGGTAAGCAATAATGTTGTTTCTGGAGTGTGAAACCACCATATCATTATAAAATATAACCTATGCCAAGAATCTGAGTCAAGGAAAAAAAAAAAAATTAAACTAATCAGAAATTCGCCAGCTCCAAGCGTGACAGGCCCAAATTTTGCCCGGGTTCGCCCAGGTTCATCCGGTTGGACCCATTAGCCCCAGCTCGACCCTGTTCAACCCACAGGACCGGACTCCAGACCCTCGACCCCGAGTGGACTGTGGGACCTGACTGGGAACTGGGGATTATGCCAATGAACCAATAACTTAGTTCTAGTAGATGAATTTCTTTAGAAATTCCTACAGCAGTCAAAGTAGAAATTACAAACATTTGATTTAAAACCTGATTGGTACCGAACATCCTCCACCAATCCATCCTCTTTGCTTCCTCTACTATCTACTAAGCCCCAGATGTCGGTCACATACAAATTAATAAATATTTGAACACCAACTTCCTGAAGTTAAGATAAGAGAATGTGCATTCGGTAAACAAAAAACAGTAACAGCTGTTTTAAATATAGTAGTCTCTTTGGCCTCCAATACCATGTAAATATTCCTTCTTTCTTCCAAGGTTAACCATTTGTACATGCCATCATATTATCTGTCTGTTCAAAGCTTTGACACAAATCAAAATCATTATCATGACATGAGAAACTGTGGGATGTCCTTGGAGTCCCCTGATGTTCAAGGGACTTAATGGAATTCCATGCTATCTTGTGGGACTTCCTAGTATTCCTCTCATCAAACTCCCAACCGAGGGGACATCTTGGAAAACATCTCGCTTATAAGGGAACTTAGTCCCCTGTCCTTGCCTAATAGGATGTCCTTTTCTCAGAAACACCCACCTTTTCTTGGGCAGTAGCTGCCGGAACAATGGTTTTCACAAAGTCCCTGGGAAAACTCTCTTCATCACTTGATTAGTGGGAATTCAAACAATCTGGATTTTCCTATATTGGCTATTTTAATACCATATTATTAGTTCGAGCTAAAGGGAATTGGATAATTTCTTAATTTTGGCTATTGGGGATATTCATTTACTAACTTCTATCAATTTCCTCTATAGAGATGATACAATGTCAACAACTGATTTCCAATCTGAGTGCATGTCTTTAAGGCGGGACTTTCCATGACTTCCCATAGTGAATAGTTTTCAATTATGAGAGCTATGACATGGAGACAATATAATTCTCGAGATTTGTTGGTTACAACAAAGTCAAGCTTATGAATGGAGATGGAAGGACCAAGTCTCTTTTTGGCATATTCACTTCCTTGGTTTGGCAAGGAACTTGTTGTCGGTAAGTAAAATGAATGATTTGAGTGTGCATTAACTTTTAAGGAAGAATGGTTATAAAATGGCTAGAGGATCTTGTGGATATTAGCCAAGAGAGATTGTTCTAGTAGTCTGTTTAGACTTGATGCTAATATCAGTTGAATTTATAGTTTTGATGCAAAGAAAGGCCTTAAGGTCTTGAAATCTTAAAAGCATGACTAAGGGGCTTCTTTGACCATTTCTTGATTTTGACTCCTTTGTGAACATTTAAATTATGGAAAGAAAATTGTTATATTTTATTTGAGCTCTACTAGACTAGATGAAATTTTAGATTTCCATCTCAGAGTAATGTATTTTATCCTTAAATGCAGATTCTTCTAGGAAAATCCCATTATTGTATTGTTTATTGACGGGTTTTCCAGAAAAACATAAGTGTCTTCTTTTCTAGCAGGAATTAGAGGTCTCTCAACAGATTTAGAGAGTGCAAGGCTCTTTTGCAAAATCAGAGTAAGAAGAAGATAAATATTTTAGGAACAGAGAATGGTAGAGTTGTGTCTACAGAGTCTGAGAAATTTTGTAAGGATAGTGGCATTGCAACACGAAGACAAATATGTAAACTCCCCAACATAATGGAGTTGTAGAAAGAATGAAGATGATATTGGTGGAGAAGGTCAGGAGCATGCTCAATGGAGCCGGGTTTGAAGCAAAATTCTAACAAAAGCTATAAGAACAACTTATTATTTGATTAATAGAACTCCTACTTAAGCACTTCTGTGGACAAACCTTTGATGAGGTTTGATGGGTAAGAAGCTCTCATTGCAACATCTTAGAGTTCTTTAATTCCCAGGCATATGTCAAAGCAAAGGAGAAGAGACCTGAGTTAGATTTCAAAGTAGAGAAGTGTATTTTCATCAGTTACATTGATGGACTTATGGGATACAAGCTTTGGAATCTCGAGACAAAGAAGACATTTTATAGTCAGAATGTGATCTCTCAAAGAGATCAAACCTTTCCTAGGGCCTTCACAAATTATAGGCAAAGATTGAGAAGATTGCACTTGAGATTGGAACCAAAAGTTTAAGTTGAACTTGATAAGGAGTTTGATTTCTAGACATTGGTTCAAAGGGAATAAGAGAAACAGCCGCTCTCTTACCCTCTACTCTTTCAAGAGAGATCTCAACCTGAAAAAATGAGGCTTAACTCTAAATTGTCCCCAAAGACTTAGAAACACAAATAAATTCATTTGGACCCCATTTTGGAAAGCAAAAGACACAAACCAAGTGCACTTCTGCCAAACTTTCATTCTTGTTTGTCATTACACAATTAGAGCTAAAGATTGATTATTGAAGGTTCCAAAGGGATTGGATGCTTTTTTACATGTGTGCAAGAGCCCATTCGTTGCTAGGGAGATCACAAAGTAACTTTTAGATTGGAGGTATGTTTTTTGGATTTTTTTCATTTTTTTTGGTTTTGGAAAAAATGAACTAATTTGTTTTGCCTTCTCATTTTTCATCTTTAAAATATTAAATGAGTTATGGTATATTTTTGTTTCTCTACTTGTTTAAATACCTAATTTGGCGAAAGAAGCACAATATAAATAATCTCTTGAATAATTTAATCCAATAAGATGAAGCAATTCACCTCTAGGCCCAAGAGAACCCTCAACTGTTCTCCACTTAAGCATTCCTCCCCACCCCAAAAAAAAGAAACTCCTGTTTCTTAGGATGTCCCTCCTCGCTTCAGAGACTTTAGATTCTGGGGAATGTCCCCCCACCAGTGCCACCATCCCACCACTAGCATCGCCATCTCCAAGGCGCCACTAGGACTTCGAGGACATCGGGGTGTCCTCAAGACATCTAGGGGACTCTTAGTTGTCTCCAAGATGTATGATTCTTATACAACTTTTTATAACTATTTTTTCAAGTACTATATGTATTTCAGCGCCCTGCCGCCACCCTGCTACCGCCCCCCCCGCCGTCCTCAAACTTAGGCCCTTGGTCCCCCCATCCCCGAAACCCGTCCCCATGTCCCAGCATCCCCCCTTAAGGAAACTCCATGGAACTATGACCTCAACACTAGAAGCCCCTATCCCCATATTGATTGGTCACTTCTCATCAGTCATATTTTAGAGCTCCAAGAACATAAACAAAGGTATTTTGAGAATCTAGCAGCTATATATATTTTTGTTTTCATTTGTTTGGAATGTGTTATTTTCAAAACTTGTTGCCATAGGGTTTACATGGCAATCAATTCTATTTTCATGAGCCAACTTCGCTTCAAAACAGACCCAAATTCATCATTGTGGAAGTATGTTGACATGATACACTAGTTTCTAGGTGGTGGGGGATATGTTTGGGTTTTAATGGATGTGTTGTGAAATATACAAGCTCATACAATCAAGTGAAAGCCCATCTGTGTGGTATTCTTGGAATGGGCATTAAAGCTTGCCCATACAAGAATGATGTAGTCATTCTAACACGGAGAGTAGGAGTAAGTAGATAGCCACCCATTTTTGGCCAAGAATCAAGAAGAGCCTCTACACATAATAGAATGGAGGGACCATTGGAGAAGTTATTTCAAAATGAATTTTGAGAGATTATTGATTAACACATTGTAAGATACATCTATGCAAATTTCAATGTTGTTTATTCACCATATCAACAAGCAATGATAAGGAAAATTATTGATGCTCTAAGAGGGTCTAGGAGTTGAGGTGTGTAGCACCTTATTCGCTAAATAGATGAAACTTGATTCATTGAAGCCGATTATGGATTTGTGGGTCAAGACAAGGCTGTTCATCATTTCTTATGGATAGAAGGATGTTAAGAATTGGCAATTGATCAATGTGATTGCAATGGCTCCTAAAAGGGTGAGCTTTTTGAAAGTTGCAAATTGTAAAGGGTAGATAAATGATGTACAATTTATTGTTGACATCTTCATAGGGGACATTGAGGAAGTGGGGCCTAGTAATGTTATTCAAGTCATAATGTACAATACAAAAAATTGTGGAGTGGTTGGTTTGTTGGTTGATACATTTTATTTACTCATCTTTTGGAAACTTTGTATTGTATAATTGTTCAACCTTATGCTACAAAAGATGGACAACAAAATTGATTAGATTGAATGAGTGTATGTTGAGGTGAAGGGATCCAATTATTCATCACCAACCACATGTTGCAAAGTATGTTTAGATCATTCTCAAAATTGGAGCTATTGGAGGTAAGTGAAACAATACAATTATGTTCCACATTTGTAATTTATTTTTAAAATTTACATATGTTTTTATCTTTGTTTTTAATTATTCGAGTTTTTAATTTTCAAATAGGTTGAGATCTTATTCACCTCCAACAGAATTGTCTTGAGATGACTTTGAAGGTGCAATAGGCACCTGTTAACATGATCATTAGCCAACTTTGGTCCATATGGAGGCAATCCAATAGTGAAAGGGCAACAAATATAAAATCTTAGATGCATCTTGGTGGGATTGAGTGGAATATTTTCTTAGTTTAATCAATTCCATCTTAAGTATGATCCGTTATACAGTACTTAATGGATAAGTCATGTTTGGGAGAGGTATATGATGGCATTGACTCAATAGTTGAGAAAATGAAGAGAGTCATAAATGAGGAGTAAGATACTCAAGAAACTTTTTTCAAATAGGTTCAAACAATTCTTGTTGAGTGATGGAATAAAATGACCACTCCACTATTGTTGCTTGATTTTCTGTAAGGGTTTTCTAAGGGTAAATTTCATTTTGTGTATGCTGCTGAAATTGGTTATATCTGAACTTATTTGGATTGATTCTTTCATATGATTAGTGTAGGATCTTGCGCTATTCTCCTTTCAATTATGTACACATTCAGGTCAATGAAAAATTATGACCACCACCCCTCAAAAGAATCAAAAAACACAAGACAACCTCTCCCCAAAAGAACCATATGGCATGTTTAATCCTTCTTTTTTAATTCAGTTTTATGTGGTGTTTAATTAAATATTATATGTATCAATAATTGGACTTCAATAGTTAAAGAAAAGCTGAAAGAAAATTTCAAGTGTTCCAACAGTGCACTTGATATATTTAGTTATGATCGAGAATTAACAACCTGCAATATGCTGAGGGCTATGACCATAAATTGTGGGACTGATGGCATGCTGTGTGTATGCCATTTATTTAGATATCTTCCAAACCTAAAGGAACACTTTGGTCTAACCATAATTGTTTTTAAAAAATATATCCACATGCATGTATTTATTTGAGTGTGTACATATATATGTGTGTGTCAACACGCAAACATGTGTGCGTCTGTTTCATAAATACACCTGTCTGGGTATACTCTTACACAAAGTTCCCTGCATTTGGCAATGTATCAGAGAATCTGTTCATATTCATGCTTGGAATTGCCCTGATCTTTATGCTGTCATTAATCTCAGTAACATTTTGTTCTGTGTACAAATATTTATTACTAATTCTGATGGTACTTGCTTTACCTTTGCAATGGAACCAAGTTTGGATGTATTTGAGTGTGAGATGTGTTTTTTCTTTGGGTAATGATTTTGAAACATTTGGTCATGTGAGAGCCAGCTGGAGATGCAAAGCACATTTAAAGGTAAATAATATGTACAAACAGTTAATTGTCTTAGTTAGGCCCTGTTGCATTCTTTGGAAGCACGTTGGCTCAAATTGATGATGAGATTCTATTTTCACTAAGCTAGCTTCAGAAATTTCTGTGGCTTGTCAATACTGGTAGAATTTAAAAGGGTAGGTAATCATTACATGTTTTGTGCTATCTTGTATTCAGAATTAAGTAGCTAACCTATTGGGGTGTCTCCCTTGTTTATGGTTTTAAGATAGAGTGATAATAATAATTCCGGTTTAAACCTCTTTTGAAACATTTGTCCCTTAGTTGTACACTGACATTAATCCACCAAGTGCAGATTTGCAAATTCTATCTGCAGCAGCGTTGCCGGTTTGGTAGTAACTGCCGCATGTCACATGGTACGTGTCCTTGTTGGTGCCATTGAGATGTGACAATTAGCACTGGGCAAATTAGTAGCAAGTTAGTAACTATGCAATATCTCAAATTGATATTTTTAGGTAGCATCAGGCAACATAAATAAAATTCTGTTAAGTTTGTCTTTGGTGCTTGAAAATGGTATGAGTTCCATTCTGCACTATTCCCACCTAGTCTTTTATAATTAAAATTCAAACATGGGGATTGGAATCACCAGACAACCATTTGTAAAGGATTTGAATAGACTTATCTCCTAACATATAAGATGTATTGAGGGAGATTATGATCGTCAGTCATACAGTTTATATGTTTGTTGTTAGAAATGGCTGGTAGACACATTTTCTAGGGTATAGCTGCTAGCTTCCATTTCTAGAGTGCTAATATATTTACTGTTTGATCTGTCAGAGAATCTTTGCTTTTAATTAGTCTGTTTATGTGTTAGAAAAGATATTATTTGATGTTGGAATTGTGACTTGCATTTCTGTATTGGGTTCTTTTCTAATTCTCAAGTTCAGTTTACTCAAGCAGCTACTTGCTTTTGTGTTTATAAGTTTTTAATGTGAAATCTAACATTTCAAATATGTGCTGTTTATCATATTAGGTATTTGTGTGCCAGTTGAGGCATTGAAGCAGTATATTCCAACAATATGGCAACAGTCATTAGTTGGGTCGAGTATTCTTGCAAATGCTGACCAAGGTAATGGAATTTGGAGGCATGCTGAGCTTGAATCTTGGGATGAAAAACTTCAACATGGCTGTGTTGTATTTATGGATGATGGAAGCCAGCTACAGCTTGGGACTGAGGCGCTGTCATTATCAGAGTATGCAGAACAAAGTGATGCTGACAATGTCAGTGGTAATGAATCTGCAAGCAGTGATGATGAGGAGGAAGTTGAAGATTCTGATTCAAGTTCACATGCAATAAGCTTTAATAATCTGAGTGCACTAGAAACAGGACAACAGAGTGAAACTGTAACATTTGCAAAATGGGAGCAGCACACTCGAGGAATTGCTTCAAAGATGATGGCTAATATGGGTTATCGTGAAGGAATGGGACTGGGTAAATCAGGACAGGGAATTGTCAATCCTGTTCAAGTAAAAGTACTACCTTCAAAACAGTCTCTTGATTATATTGGAGATTCTCTACATGGGAAAGATGAAGCCAAAACTATCAAGAAAAAGAGCAGAGGGGGCAAAAGAAAGCGTGAGAAAAAGTTCGCTGCAGCTGTTCGTGCTGCTAAAGAGGAGGAAGAGAGGCAGCCTGATGTGTTTGGATTTATAAACAATCAACTTGCTATGCAAAGGGAAGTGGAACAGGGTCTTGACATAAATAAACGGTTGGACAGGGGGGAGTATAAAGGTCAAGTACTGGTGAAGGAAAAGATCTCAAGTGAAAGTCGACGCTCCCTTATTGCACATGAGGATGAAGTAAAGGAGTTGAGGAAAAAGATTGAAAAATTGGAGGAAATGGCTGTACGTAACCGCAAAGAGAAGACTGTATATGCTGCTGTTTGCCGTAAGTTGGATGAGGTACACAAAGCCTTGAAAGAAGCCGAAACAGCTCATGTATCTGCTACTAATGCTGTGCACAGCAAAGAAAAAGAGAAGAAATGGCTGAAGTTCTAATTATATAATTATGCAGCCATGACTTGTAATGTAAATTCCTGCAGGATGTTGAGGCAGCTCATGCACAGCTACTATTAGTGAAAGGGTATTTATTATTTAAACATTGTAAGGGTTTTAATTTGGATGTTGCCATATTTTTGTATGTTAAACAGGTGAGCAATATTTCATCAGATTCAATGTTGTTGCCATATAAGAGGAAAGAGTGTACTTCGTAGCAATTAAGGTTCTCTATAGATTGCTATGTGATATCATAGTACTCAATTCTTTTTTGTATTCCCAAACTAATTTCACACAGCTTGAGATTATTGGCATATGTGATGGTTGTTTTTTTGAACTATTTCTCTATTGGGGAAGCTGGATGTTTTGGGTATTTTTGGAATTGAAGTACAATAACAATATTCATGAAGTTTGTTGCATCTGTATGGTTTTCCTACATAATCTTATCATTCAATTGCAGCTCTGTCATTAGAATTGTTCTATTATATGCCTTCACTGGTGGCCTTTGTTACTTCTGAAGTTCTTGAAATTGTACATGGTATATGCTGTAAAAATTACATCAGATTAAGCAAGGGTTTAAAAAGTTACTTGAAGTGGCTCTTTGTGATTTGTTGTATTGTGTGTGTTGAACCAATAATTAATTTGACAAGGATGTTCATAGATCATGTCTGCTTGGTAGGGTTGGATTTTGTCTTGAATTAATTTTTTCCTGTGGCCTATAGTCATCTGAAAAGTTTCATGTCTTTACCTTAAAATATTTTCTTTAGCTGCTTGAAAATGTTTCAGCCTGTTTTTTTCAGTAGCTATTACTTTGGAAATTTATTAATTTATACAATTTTGTTGGAGGTGTGAAATAGTACAATGCAAAGTTCCAAAACCAATTCAAATTGTGGTGCAGAATTACCTACCGTTGGATCAATTCAAATCCTGTTGTCAGTTTATGAGTGTTAAAGAAACAAAAATAAAGTTATACAGGTTATTATGGATGGTTGGAGGGCACTCAAATTGAGATGCATTGAGATGCACATAGTAGTCCTTAAGAGGGTCAGTTCTGGTGGACCAGCAAGTTTATGCTGCAAGTTTACCTTGAACAGCTAGAATGATACCCATAGCAAGGCTGCAAGTCACCTGCAACAGCCTACCTAGTGCTTTGTGGTGCTGTAAGCTCACCTACAGGAAAGATCACAAGTGTTTCAAGCCTGTTGCAAGTCACCTGCAGCAGCATTGTGAGTGACAGGCTTCACTCTAACACAGCCAGTTGATTATTTCTCAGTGCCATCTTTGTTTCGGTAATCCAACAAAACACATATAGCAGCTCAAATTGTTCTATTGGAGTGATATCATTGCTTACAGCAGTGTTTTTAGTCTGGCTGAATGGTTTGGATAGTTGATCGAATGGCATAGTCCAACAGTTATACAAAGGATAGAATGTTGCATAGGTGTGTTGGTGGCAACAAAGGATTTGGGGTGAAAGAAGAGGAAGTTGAAGGGAGATTACTGGGTATGTGACATCACTGGTACTTGTTTTGACAACTGTTTTCCTTCCAAACCAATGCCTATTCCTCTTGCTAGCAGGTGTTCTTTTTCCATGTCTGGTGGTGTTTGTTTTGTATTGTGGTATTTTACCTATGTTTGGGCACAAATATTCTCATGCTTTGACATCGTGTGTTTTCCCTTGGAGTGCATGACCGATTAGTTTC
>VDFB02052980.1:0-56360 GCA_007258455.2 Sequoia sempervirens
ACCCATTCTCTTTCAATTGTTGTTTTTGCATTCTCATCAAGGTGAATTATGTTAAACAAGATTTATGATATTGGAGGATCATACCAAGCCACTATTAAACATATGATAAGAAGGCTTACAAATATTTCTACTTTGATGCCAAGAAATAAAAAGTGAAAATTCCAAGCTTAAAAGAGAATCATACATGTGGAATGCACATATATATTAGTGGGACAAATGCAACAACCTACACTAGTATTTTTTTCTTGCCTCTAGTTTTGATGATGATAGAAAATAGTGAAAGATCAACCTTGCTTAACAACAATGTAGCTTATGCTAAGAGAATTGCAATTGACATACAACCCAAAAGAACTAACAAATTTTTTTCAAGTTGTTGTTGACTAAGGACACATCACCAAATCCATCCTAGAGCTTCTATGTATGAGAGTAAGAATGATAATTTCGAGCCATCCAATGGAGCCCACACTTAAGTAGAAGATGCGATTTCCTTGCACACTTATTTTTAATCTCTTCATATTTGTGAAATTTGCACCATCTTCATAACCCAAAATAGTTGGAACTATAGCTCATTATAAACTTTTATATTTCCAAATGGATCCCACAAGATTTAACTTGTGCTTGTTGATTATGGATATTTTCTTGGAATCAAATGCAATAGCGAATAACTTCTCCTTGAATGTCCTAGATATCTTCTCAATATTTAGAATCCCCGAATATATTATATATTATATAGATTCAAGGCGAATTATGAAATAATTTGGGCTTTAAAGCTACTACATCATCCATTAGCTTCAAGTTGTCCCCTTGATAAAATTTAATAGAAACACCATTATGCATCATCCCAATAGTTCTTCACTTTAAAACTTCGCTATGTTGGTGTTGCTACCTTTCATGAAATCACCTTTTGAATTGCAGATCAATTGAATCTACAAATGAATTTACAACTGTGATACTTGATAGTTTTGATTCTCTCTTAATATTACCCTTAGAAATATCATTACTACTTGAATTTATGAAATGGATCGATTTTGACATATGTTGCTTGGCATATTCTAATTCTCACTCTAGTAGTGTAACTTTGCAGAGCAACCACTATTCTCCATACCCAATTCTTAGACTAAGAAAATGCTCCATCTTGCGTATGTTTAGGACTTCAAGTGGGTATGTGCTTTCATCAATTATATTAAGGAGAATGGTGAAAAATACTTTGTAATCCTTTGTTTTTCTTGCAAGTTGATATCTTTGCATAATGTAGTATGGGATTCCCTAATGGAAATGTTGCTCTATGTCTTGTTTTCGGTTTTGGTGATAGGGTATAGATAGTTTTGTTGTTGTAATGTACATAGTGAAATTGTAGGCTTGCAAGCTTATGTATCAAGGTTTAGCGTCTGACCTTGGCAAGGCCATGTGTGGCTTGTGTTTGGTCTCTTGGAAGGGGGGTAAAATATGATGAATATATGCTCACTTTAAGAGGACTTATGTACATTTTGATTAATAAAAACCATTACTTACGAAGAAAAAATATATATTAATAAAAAATTACATAATATTTTAAAATACATTACTATTGATTATTAAAATAAATAAATTTATTAGATAAGATATAATAGCACTTTATATTTATAATATTTAATGTATTATAAAAAAAAGACATAAACATCTAAAGTTCATAATAATAACACAATATAAATATAAATTAAAAATTTTAAAATTTCAAGATTAAATAAATGTAATAACATATTTATTTTTTAATTTTTAATTTTGTATTTGATAATATTATTATAAATATAATTATTTATTAAATATAAATATAATAATTATATTTATAATTTTAATTTTTTTAAGGTAAGTACTATCCGAGGGGTTAGCTCCCCACATATAAATCTTTACATTGCCTCTGAGATGGAATTAATTCCACTCACCATTACTTTGATAAGCTCCTACTTTGTTCAGCCAAACGAAGATCCCCTTTAATCCTTCTAATCATTTTAACCTTGCTCTTCCCCTTTGCTAATGTTTAGCAGAACCTGTTCATTTTTTCTAAAGAGAGGAGTACAACTATTTTGAGGTTGATTTGTATTGGTTCTTAACCCTAGTTATATCCAAAATAATTTCTAGACCACCACATATAATTGTTGATTATAATTTTAGAATCAAATGAAAAGAAATTGCAAAAGGAATAGAAATTAAAAGATTAAAAATAACATAGAACAAGAACATGATATTTATAGTGGTTTGCCCAAAGATGGCTACACCCACTTTTAGAGATTATCTCTTTTATTAATTCTCAATTGAATTACATATTCAACGAGCAATTTTATTTATAAAACAGTCTCAACTCCAATAATTGGAAAAATCCATTGAAATAGACAACTTCTAAATTAGCGAACACATGCCAATTAGAAGTCAATACAAGGAAGGAAACCGTTTCAAATCTGTAAGAGAAACTTGCTAATTTGGGCTTCACTAAACCCAACAATCTCCCACTTGAAGACCAAATAGTTGCTCAGAGACATCCCTTTGTTGTAAGTTTATTGTCAAAGCTAGACAAGGCCAAGAGAAGCTTTGCAGAATTCAAACTTCTCCCTGGGCACTACCTTCATTAACATATCAACTGGATTCAACTTTGTGTAAATTTTCTCCACCTAAAGCTTACCCTCTTCAATAACATGGTGAATAAAATGTTATCATAGCTTTATATGCTTTGTCTGATTGTGAAAGGTGGAATTCTTGGCCAAGTGAATAACACTATTGCTATCACAAAATAGAGTAAAAAATGAATTCTTACACCATAACTCACTTAACAATCGCTGTAACCATGTCATTTCCTCTATTCCTTCAGTTAGAGCAATATATTTTTCCTTCGTAGAAGAAAGTGCAACCACTTGTTGCAACCGAGAAGCCCAACTAATTGCTGCCCTGACAAAATTCAACACATAATCGGTAGTAGAATGTTTTTTATCCTGTATGTTTACATAGATTGGCATATTCATAAATATACATAGTTCTATCTTGGGATTTCTTCACAAGATTGTTCATCACATCCATCATGGGGAGAAGACTAGCTAAATTCAAGGGTGTCTCTATATCGCTTAACCTATGTAAGAGGTCAAGAGCTTTGTCTATTGTGCTATGATGTGCATACATCACTCCAATCAAGGATTGATATTCTAAAAGAACTCGTTGTGCTAGTCCATGTAGGGAGATCCATTTGGTATCAACATCCTTGAGAAGTTTGTTTCCTAGTGTTAATCCCTCAACAAAATTCTAAAATTCTACAAAACATTTGGGACTTCAGCAGAAGTATGCGTGGATCTTGTAGACTATAATTTCAACTTTTGATACTGTAGGAAACTTGCTTACAATTTTGAATGCTAAATTCATTCTGTGGGCCATGTAGTGAATGCCAAGCATGTATGGTGCACAAGTAGTTTATAACTTTGTACAAACACTTCTCCTTTAACCTTGCATCACTGCAGCTCCATCAACTCCTACACACACCAAGTTTTTGGCAATTGTCAACTCATCCATACCTATAATTTCATTCAAAGATATCTTGACTAGTTCAAATAGATTTTGCGATGTTGAATTGTCCTTCATTTTATGAACATAGAGAAGATGAGCTTGGAAAACATGTTGTTCTACAGTATACAAATGCATACAGACCCAAGAAGTATTTTCTACCATAGTAACTTCATCTAAAGATAATGCAATGAAATTTGTCTCTTTTACTTTCTCCATTAAATCTTCCTTTTCCACTACAACAAGACGGTTTTCCCATTCCCATCCAACATTTACTGACCAATGTGAGAAGGGATAGTGAGGAACACCCAAATAAGATAATAAACTAGAATATTTTGGGTAGTTTGTCATAAGATACCCTTTGGACAAAATATGAAAAAAACCACTCATCTGAAGAGTTTTTGATAGATTTGTTGCTTCCATTGCTTTTCCAAATTGAGCCTTAAGTGTACCTTGACATGCAACAAGCTTCGACATTCTTTGTTCATGCTCGTCATATTCCACGACATACCTAACATGAAGACATTCTTCTTTTGATTTCCATCGTACAACTTATTGTTCCTTTATGTCTATGATTTTTTTCATAAAATTTATCGATATGGTTTTCTATAGTGTCAAGCTTTAGCTGCAACGTCTTGACTCTTTGAAATTTCCATTTACAAATCATAAATTTGGACTTTGTTGCACTTTCAATATCATTTGCTTTCCCCACTGTACAATGAATGGGTACTTTGACAACCAACCAAGTTGAAAATTCCTTGTCATTTCCCACTTAGGCCCCATTTTTTTATTTTCTTTTTCTTTGCTTGCTACCAACATCATCCTCATCCAAGTCAGTTATCTCATTCTAGCTAACTGGGGTATCCCTTGGAACATCTTCTGCGGTATTTCCATCCTCATTTGATACATTTTGATTTAACTCAATGAAAATCGCACCTTGACCTTTTGATGGCAGTGAGGTATTGTGAATGCCTTCCTCATTAATATTTGGTGGAAGTGTTGATGATTTAGCTCCATCTTTATTTGATGGATTAGAAGCTTTGCCAATTCCAAAGTAAGACTGTATGGTACCTCTAGATTTTGGGTGTTTTGATGGCGTCCCAGTCTCTTCACTACCCTGAGGAGTCTTACCCTTGCTACTCGACATATTGATCTCTCACTTCAAATAAAAGTTGGAAAAAATTCCTTCTTGTTTAAGAAGGATAGAGAATATAGATCTAATTCCCTACTCAATATCATCTTTAAGATTGAAGCAAGAATGGAAAAGAGATAAAAAAATCTTAAATTATAACTAATAACACTATGAATAAATGATCACTCACCTTTAAGTCTACGTTTTCGGCTTTCGCTGACTTCCAAATCGAGAAGTAGAACCTCAAAACTAAACAAAATGTGTAAGAATAAACAATAGTTTTGATTGTATTTATATCAATCCATTTTTGGTGAATATCGCAGGATTTTTAAATGGTATATTAAAAATTTGGCAAATCCCACATGCTTATACAATGATATGTTGTAATTTTCAAGGTGAAATGTGTCCTCAAATGTAATTATTTGTTAATGTTATTGGCGAAATAAGTCCTCATAAGCAACTATTTATAAATTTTCATTGGAAAAATGGGTCTTCACAAGCAACTATTTCTAAATTTTAATTGGCAAAATGGGTCCTGATACAATGTTGTTTTAATAGTATTGGTGAATATGTAGGTGTTTTATTACATGCTTCCAAGATTCCAAGTGAAAATATTAGTCGGTCCATGATTTGAAACACGTAGTTTGTTATGGTGAATTTTGTTGCTTAAATATACCTCATTAAATAAATCGTTGGCAAATGGACATACATTGGACCAATAATTCATAAAATCCAAGCAATTTGGACACACTGTTGGGTGTGATTAATTCTCCAATTGGCAAAGATTTTCCATTAAAGTTTTCCTTGCCTAAGTCTTCTAAGAGCCACAAATTTTACACTCTAGAGTCAAAATCACCATAGTTGTTGTAGCAAATGTAAAATAAAATAAAAAACCTATACAAAATGATGATCAAATGTGGTTTTATTCAAAATGAAAAGCTAATTTTTCTAATTGTAGTTATAGATACATACTCCTTGACTAAAGCTAATAGATCATACAGGAACATTATGGGCTATTTCTTTTGAATAACTGACAACCAAACTTCTTGGAATGTCTATAGAGGATTTGTATATGCTACAATTCAACCAGGAAGCATAAATTAATGTTGATACTATAATAAAAAGATCTCTATTCAAGAAATTTCTCTTCATCCTCTCATTTGAATATAATTCAAGTGGTGTTCAAGGATGACTAAAATCAACAATCACCAAAGGTGACTAACTAGATTTTGTTGGAGAAAACACATTCTTGTTGAGTGAACTCAATGATATGTGCAATAATAGTATCTAAATCTAGCTCCTTTGTTTATTCTATGTAGAAACATATTCACAAGATTATATATCGTATAATTTATAAATTTCTATTTAAATGTATGTGAATTCAATGTCACATGTATACATACTTCAAATTATATTATTTTTATTGAAATTATGTGTCTACAATCTTCCATCAAGTTATTTCTTTATAAGTAACATAATATTCATATCTCAAACATTTATCAAATTAGAATGATTGTAGAACTCATTCAATACAATTGATTTTTTTTGTTCATGTTAATCTTGTTTAATTCTATATGCTATTTTAAACTCTATCTGTAGACATGTAAAAATGCCTAACACATATCACACATCCTGAAATTGCATTTTTCCATCATTGGCGTCATTTTCATTTAGTTACTACTGTATTTAACATCATTTCACATAATTTGCATCATTAATCCCCTTTTCACATCATTTCCATCATTTAACCCTATTTCTCTCTATTAATTAAATAATCTTGAATTGTTTAATTAATTCTCTATTTCATCACTACTTTTCTCCTTTATCACCCTAGTTAAATTATTTCAATTATTTAATTAGGTTCATCTAATATTTCTTCTAATCATATATAATTAAATAATTCTAATTATTTAATTATCCCATTTCTAATCTTTTTCCTCTAATGAAATATTCTTTTTTAAAGAATGGCATATCCTCATCATCCATGATTAAATAATTTCTAATTATTTAATTATCCTATCTTCCCTCCACAAAGCATATTCCAAAGGAATATTCCTTTACAAAATATCTTGACTTAACTTGTCTCAATCATTTCTAGCCCTTGATTTTGAAATCTAATCTCCACCCTTGATATAAAATATCCTAACCATTTTCCTAAAATGGTAGAGATATTTTGAATTCTAACTAATCGAATCCATTGATCTTCCTTGATTCACTGTCATTTGTGGGTGTTGAGCACCAATCTCAACCATTCTTTTTGGGCATTGAATCTCAATCTTGACCCTTGATTGAATTTCCTAAAATCTATAAAATCACCTTCAATCCTTCACATTCATCACCTAGAATTTGAGTAGATACATCATGTCAAATAGATTCTTGAGCAATTGAGAGCATTTATCACAACATCTAGGTCATCTTTGCATCACATTCAATCAAGATTTTGCTATCAATCATGGTGGTTTCAAGAGTTTGAGCAATTCAACATGATACAACACCAAGCTCTCCAACAATGGGATGGTGAGATTGTTGTTTTGTTCTTGATTCAATCAAGCTTTTGCTATCTATCAAATTAGAATGATTGTAGAAGTCATTCAATACAATTTTTTTTTTTTGTTCAAGTTAATCTTGTTTAATTCTATATGTTATTTTAAATTCTATTTGTAGACATGTAAAAATGCCTAACGCATATCACACATCCTGAAATTGCATTTTTCCATCATTGACATCATTTTCATTACTACTATTGTATTTAGCATCATTTCATATAATTTGCACCATTAATCCCCTTTTCACATCATTTCCATCATTTAACCCTATTTCTCTCTATTAATTAAATAAATTGTTTAATTAATTCACTATTTCATCACTAATTTTCTCCTTTATCATGCTAGTTAAATAAATTCAATTATTTAATTAGGTTCATCTAATATTTTTGAACTAATCCTATATAATTAAATAATTCTAATTATCTAATTATCCCATTTCTAATATTTTTCCTCTAATGAAATATTCTTTATTAAAGAATGACAATATCCTCATCTTCCATGGTTAAGTAATTTCTAATTATTTAATTATCCTATCTTCCTTCCACAAAGCATATTCCCAAGGAATATTCTTTTTGAAAATATCTTGACTTAAGTTGTCTCAATCATTTCTAGCCCTTGATCTTCAAATCTAATCTCCACCCTTGATATAAAATATCCTAACCATTTTCCTAAAATGGTAGAAATATTTGAGTTCTAACTAATCAAATCCATTGATCTTCCTTGATCCACTCTCATTTGTGGGTGTTGAGGACCAATCTACACCCTTCTTTGTGGGCATTGAATCTCAATCTCAACCCTTGATCTAATTTGCTAGAATATATAAAATCACCTTCAATCCTTCACATTCATCACCTAGAATTTGAGTAGGGACATCAAGTCAAATAGATTCTTAAGCAATTGAGAGAATTTTTCATAACATCTAGGTCATCTTTGCATCACATTCAATCAGGCTTTTGCTATCAATCATGGAGGCTTCAAGAGTTTGAGCAATCCAACACCATACAACACTAAGCTCTCCAAAAATGGGATGGCGAGATTGTTCTTGTTTTGATTTCAATTATGTTTGATTATGCTAACATTAGGGTTTGATTTCATGTCTTGATTTACAATTGGATCTTATTGGTAAGTGAGGTTGATCTCTTGTTTTAGTTCTTTGATTGAATTTTTGATTGTTTATCCCCTTCCACTTTTACCCCTCACATAAATTGGCATGCCCAGTGCGACTCACATCCCTGATTTAACATTTTTATCAAATTTTTGGTGAGTTGCAAGTTTTTGGAGTGTGAAATTCAGAAATAGAGTTCACTATTATGTACTGGATCACTTTTTTTCATACATTTAAATGTGTTTGCTTCTTCTCAAAACCACTTTTGCTAACTCTTTCACAATTATTTTCTTGTATTTTGACCATTTGACAGAGTGTATTTAGTGTTGTAGAAATAGGTCCACGTCTACATTAGAGAACAATTGTTGTTGAAAGAACAAAACTGTGTCTATCTTAGATGGGGACCGCTATTGCACAAAACACGATTGCTATCAAAAATCTGATTGCTATTGCTTCTCTATTTTTTAATTGTTGTTTATTGTCAACTAGGATACAGGTGTGTTTTTTTCAAAAGAAGGTAGCTTTTACAAAATATTAGATTGTGGTTGCTTCAGAATAGGGTCACTATTGTAGAATCAAAATGCGGTTTTCTTAGAGGAAGGTCTCCCTTGTTAGGTAACATAGCTACTTATGTTCTTTCTTTCTTTCTAATTTGAAATTATCAGTCTTGGATTTTAGATTTTTAGAACCCTAACTCTAAGCTTTGTTGTGTGTTGTTGTTTTGAGCTTTATCTAACCTAATTATGCAACCTTTTCATGGGGTGAAGGAAAGTTTATAAACTACTAATCCAACATTTTTTGTAGGGCTTCGAATGGTTGAAGGCTATTGATCAAACTACTAACACTTTGCTTGCAACCCTTATCAAAGAATCAATTTATTCAAGTATTGTGTTTTTAGTTTTCATAAATTAGAAAACATTTACTTTGGTGCATAAAATGAATTTGTTTTCTATGCTTGGAAAGTTAGATGTGTATCCTCTCCCCTTGCATCATTTGATGATCCTAGGTGATGATATACATCTTAGACTTCACATTTTTTGTTAGTGAAGGAATCTTATATACATATCCTCTCCCCTTGCATCATTTGATGATCCTAGGTGATGAGAAATGTCAAGACACTTAGCCTTCCCTTTTTTTTAGTAGGAGGCTTACCTTTGAGACACATCCTAATGGATAACTCAAGGGAAAAACCTCAAAGCACGTATATGTTATACCATGAGTGTTCACTGAGTCACTACAAACCATTGTATTTAGAAGCCTAAGACCAAGTTTTCCATTGTATTGAGTCATAGTAGTGCATTGGGATAGCATCATCCTAATAAGTTACTTACCATGTCTAGTTCATGGTTCAAGTGTAAGGTGTCTTACTAGAGTTCACACTCTTTCAATGCTAGGGGTGTCATTGTGGTACATGACCTTGGCATACCCTATTCATCCACTCCTTGAATACAGATTAACATTTGGGTGGTAAGCCTACTATGAGGAGACATTCCTTTAATATGAGCTAGGTTGTACTTGATTGAAATGTATTCTTTGAGCTAAACTTAGTGAACCTTGTGGAGGAAGGTTTGCACAAAGCACCTTATCTCTTTTGAGTCAGTTACATGCCTAATTTTTCTTCTCTATGTATAACTTTCTCTTTCAAAAAATCATCTCAAACATCATACCTAAACTTTCATCTTGCAAACTTCCCAAAACTATCATTAGACTTGAAACAAAAAAATAGAGTCACACTTGTTAGAAAATAGGGTTGTTGTTGTACATCTTACCATATCTTTCTTAGAATCTTGTTGCTATTTCTCAACAGATACTCACACTTTCCCAAACATTTGGTTGCTACTGCATTGCATTAGCTCACTATTACACGTTTGGTGACTCTTTTTAATTTCTCCTATCTTCTAGTCAATGTGTTTAAACAAAGTCACTTTTGTCAATATTGTCATAGCTACCTTTGTAGAAGCTCTCTTTTGTCTGATAATCCTATTGTGATTACCTACACAACTACCATGTTTTCCTTTTTGTGATGTGTTTATCTGCTTAAGAACTTGCTCAGACTTGTTGAACTTGGTCTTAGACATTGTCATAATTTTCTGCCCACCTGTCATAACGTTTGTCACAATATACCTGCACTTGTACACAACCGGTTTATACTTTCAAACATTCTCACCCTACCTTTCAAATTTGGTTTACCTAGGGCTTTTCATCATAGACCTGTTGGACAAAAATATCAATAAGATTTTCATCAAGATTTCTTAGAAAATTTAGACATCATTAGTCCTTTAGACCATCCTTTGCATCAACATTATAGATCAAAGAACAAACTAGTCTTTAGAAATACATAAATACAAACCATCAAACCTTATCATCATGCTAGTGTCTCAATCGAATCCCCTTATCATCTTGTGGTCTTGTCAAATTTAGTGGAAATTATCTTCTCCCTAAATTTCTATATTACTATCATCCTTCCTTACTTGCACTCACGAGTCTAGTTTAAGTAGAGAAATCAACTTATCCTTCATCAAGGGTGCTACCACAATACTATGTCTCACTTTTGGGATGTGTTGATTTTTGACTGAAATCATTATTTTTTGAAAAACTAATGATTTAAGCCTTGAGAGGCTCTATCTAAAGGGTTTTAATTGAAGAGTGGCAGATAAGACCCCCTTAGATCAAACCCCCTTGGATAGAACCCCTCTAGTATTAAATCATACCAACAATGGAGTCTCCTTCATAGCTATATTTTCATTTTATCATGTATTTAATTTTCAATTTATACTAAACATAGGTTTTTTTTCTGAATTTGAAGCTCTTTGTTGTGTAGAGGTGGAAAAATAGTAAACTGGTGTAAATTTTTTTCAAAAACTACCCATTCCCTAGGTATTGATGTCCTTGTTTCACCCAAAAAAGAAAAATTGGATTTTGATATATACACAAAAAGTTAGGTTGTATAAACACACACGTGTAAAAATTATAGTTATGGTGACTTCAAAAATCAATTTAAAAAAAAACATGCAACAAAAAATTATGAAAAAATATCCTTTCCCTATATATTGATGTTGAGAATCTATATTTCAAAAATTAGAATTTAATCCTTTATAGAAAAAAATCTATGTTGTACGACGCAAACGTTACTTTATGAAAATGTTGTTTTCTATCTAAAACCAATTATTAAAGGAGATGTTAAAAGATTCATGATTTATTTCAGAAAATTTGAAAAGAATATATTTATAATCTACACAAAAATTGCCACAAACCACTAGTTCACATCATCTTCAAATTCTTTATGGTTTAGTTGCTATAGGTCTTAGAAGAAGAAGATTTAATTAAAAATATTGATGTAAATTTCCATCTTGGGAAAAAAGTGAGAAACAGTATTGTGATTTTACCGTCAACACTTTTGAAACTTAGGAAAACATCACCCAAATCTTGTTTATCCTTGTATCCATATACTAGAATCATCCTTAAATCTTTCGAAAAATCCACTCATGCCTTCATCATAAGGTTGGGTACCAAAAACATAGTATCATTTTTCAAATATCTTTCAAAATCCACTCATACCTTCATCATAGGGTTGAGTACCAAAATCTTGTCATTCTTAAACATCCAAAAATCCAAAATCAAACTTTTTTATCAAACTATCCAAGATCAACATCAATCAACATCAATCAAACAACACAATTTGTCCAAAAGGTTTACCAACATTCCTTTGTACATCATTTTGCAAAAAAAAACCTCAAACCAAAAAATCACCACACTTTCATAACTTGCAATCTCTCATTCTCCACGGTCTAGTGTGCACATTTATGACAACTACAAGGTCTCAACATAGAAATAATATGTAAACTAACACAAGTAGATCTATTAGACCTACCACCATCAATGTTGAAACTCCAATTCCTACACCATGGGGTTATGATCCTAATGAACCTCTGATCAAGACAAGGACATCTAGGTAATCTGGCTAAAATATTTGAAAAATTAGAAGAATACAATCTACACCTAAATCCAAAGATGTGTATTTTTTGTGTAACATCAGTAAAACTATTGGGTGATATTGTATCTTGAAAAGGCATTGAGGTAGATCTCACAAAAGTAAAAGCTATCATGGAAATGCCTCCTCCGAAGATATTGAAACAACTACATAGTTTATAGGGAAAACTTCAAGCAATCTGTAGATTCATAGCACATTTAGCGGATAAATGTCATCCTTTTACACACTTGCTCCATAAGGATGTAACCCTCAATTTGAGTCTATAAGAACATTCAAGAGCTGATTATTAAGTGCTTTAGAGCATTATTCAAGTATCAAGCATCATGTCAAAGTCATCATCCATCATGTTTGTTTTTGAGCTAACATTTATGATGTAGGGTCTTATGATTCAAGAAAGCATTCAAGTCAAGATACATATCATTCTATGTCATAGAAAAATGACCCCTTGTCATTTTCATGGCCTTTTAGGTCTTGTTTCATGGTGTTTGATTTATTTTTCTTTGATTTTATGTTGTAACATAGTTTGAACATGCATATTTAGGTACTAAAATTCAAATAATTATGTCTTATGAAGGTGTTGTGAAGTGTCGTAAAACATTTCTACACTGTTTTCATTAAAATTCACCTAAAATTCACCTTTTCATCACTAATCAATTCCTATTTTGAAGTGTTGTAAAATCTTGTAACAAGCTTTCACACTTTTCTAGGCAAACCTTCACTATTTATCTCTTTGTTATGCTTTATTTGGTCCCTTTATGCCCTTATAAGCTGTAATTAAGTGCATTTTTGAATGTAAGCCTGGCAAACAAAAATTAAATACAAGATATGTCCCGACACTTATTTTTAGGTCCTAGGTGGGACCCATTCGCCATGGGTGGTGAATGAGTCCCCCTTGGCCCCAAATTCATTTTTTTTTAAAATTTTCTTTCGGGTTTTTATTCAAAAACACTTGATGTCAGCCTTTGACGAGGTATGAACAGGTAACTAAGGCACAAGATTGTATAAATAAGTTTTTTTCACCTCATTTTATATCTCTCCTACAATCTCCTCATTCATGCAAGCATTCAATCTCACATCACAATCATTCAAGCATCTTACTGTTAACTCTTAAAGTTGCACCCTTATCAAGTTGCAAAACTTGATACTTTAGAGAAACATGGGATCATTTCAAGGTTGTAGGTCACCTAAAGTTGAAATGAGCCTCTGGATAAGGTTGGCTCCTAGCTGGTTACCACTCTAAAACTACTAATTTTTGTTTTTGGAAAAGGGGAAGAAAGATAACTTAAAATGAAAGTAATGAAAATAAAAATGAAGTGATATACCAAACTAAAGGACATGAAAACACAAATTTTCATACACTTGGTTTCCACTAATATAAATTAAGTCTGCACAACTCATTACAGCATGTCTCTGCATGAATATTTCACTGAAAGGACAAAATGCAAGAACTTATAAAATGAAGGAAACTTCACAATCTAAAAGCCATATGCATTCTTAAGGCATAATTAGCAACTTGCATGAACATGCTATTTGCAGAAAAGGTATAAAATATGAGACAAAGTTATAAGGAAATAAGAAAATTTCACAAATAACTTGATCAATCATTTAACCATACACAAAACTGCAAGGAAAAGAAGGAATTTTTTTTTCTACCAATAATCTCCAAGGTATTTTCTATATATCATATCTAGAAGACTGAGTTACAAAAGATGCTCAAAAACTATTGCAAAGGACTCTACTAGTGACAATCTTCAAAAAAAATTTCATAATCAGAACTGCCTCAATAATGGGTAACAAAGGTGACAAAGAAGCCAAAACCTAAGTTGCTCCACAAAATAAGGCTGTAAAAACTTCCTCCACTCAGATGGCTTCAAAAAGCGAAAAATATAGCCATAGTATCTTTTAAAAAAGAACTTAAAATGGTTGAATAAGTCAAGCATGACTTGATCAAACCATAATCATCTCTAAAAATGCTCAAATGGGGTCATAAGGCCTATATTCTTTCAACAAAGTGATGAATCACCTCTAAATTTCCTCCTCATGTTGGCAAATAAAACACAATTCCCCTATATGTTCTCCATGATCATAAATACAAATATATCTCTATCTTCCCACATGGCTTGGTCATATGCACACATGCTCCTATGTTTTTTCATTTTAAAAGTAATGTTTAAATTAAATGATTTATAAGATATCATTTAATTCAAGCATTTTACAATATATAAAATAAATACAAAAAGAAAAGATTCTAACTCTCCATATATCGACCATAAACCAAAATAAGAGAATTTTGTTAAGTCAAAATAAGTATGACTTAATCAAACCTAATTCATTCTTCATACCTCCTGCTCAAAATACAAGGAAAAAGCCACGGCGTATTACTTATAAAAAATGTCATTTTAAAACATAGGCAAAAATGCCTAAGTGCTCACGGGCCATTTAGGGTAAACAAAAAACCCTAAACACAAGTGCAACTCCACATTTTGATCATTTTATTCATTTTTCTCTACTGTGCTGGTGCGCCACCATAAGTAAGCAAGGTCAAGGGCTTTGAAGCTAAAGGTGAAGGTTTTACTTGCAGATTCAGGGTGCTATGTTTGTGGGTAAGCCCTCATCCCTGTTTCTCTGTGACTTTTCCATATCCGAAAAAGCTTGAGCTTATACTTGCAAATGATTGTGGTTTCTTAAAGGGAGAATACATTTATTTGTGTGCATTTCCTGTGCTTTTCTATGCATATGCCGTTCATTTCCTACACTTTTCTTCTTCTGTAGGCATTCATTTTTGCTACTTTCATGCACTCCACATACAAATCTCTATATGAACTCACATTTCTCTTTATAGAAACTAGGATTTTTTGATATTTAAAAGCTCAAATTTTATTTGTAGCTCTTAAAGTTTGCTCATTTTGTTGTTCCCTTTGATTTTTTCCCACACAAGAAATGATTTCTGAGTTGAGAGTTTAAAACTCTTAGCAAGTCGTGGCTATTATTAGTATATTTTATATGCAAATTTCTGTAAATAAAAACCTATCTCAAGTCTCTTTTCCATGCAGAAATGACAGAAGTCTTTAGAGAAATCTTTAACCCTTCTTTGATGCATACTGAAATAAGGCATTTTTGTTGACTCTATGTATACACCTGTAGATTATTTTCCTTCAATCAAATGAATGGTGAACCTTGGGTTGTGTCCTCTGTGATTTACTTAATATTTTTGAACCTCTGCACTTAGCCATTTGGGTATCTCTCTTTTGTATTTTCCTGTTGATTTTGCTAAGAAAAAGAGCTCAAGCCTGAGCCAAGACTCTATTTTACATTTGCAATCTACTGGTATTATAAGTTGCATGCTTACTTTAAGCATCAAGGAATTCACTGTATTCTTCAATAAGACAATATATATAAACCCTTTGATTCCATCATATTCAACCTGACTTGTATGCCATGGAATCTCTATTTGATTCTTGGCTCTTTGAGCTTCAAATTCTCATTATGGATCAAGGATTTTTAGCTCCTTATACAACATAAATTCAAGATGTGGCCATAAACATGGCACGACCTTCAGCTCTCATTACTCAGAAGCAGACAAAATTTGTATTTAACCATGATGACTAATGCTCTTAATAGCTTTAAGGATAGTAACTATTCTTATCTCATTGTTTTTTATGTCCATTTGTTTGTATATATAGATTTTCTACAAATGACAAGGGTTTTGATACAAAACACAACTACAATCTCAAAACCCAATTTGGGCTTACATTGTTTGAGAAAGGATATTTTTGAGTTTCACTGTAATGTAGAAAACATTTCAAATTTATTGCAAGAAACTATATTTTTGTTCCTATAGGTGATTGGAGGACTCTTTTTTTTGGAAAATCTGTTATAAACTCTCTTAGAAATCTACTTTGCATCTTTACTTCTCCTTGGTTTACTATTGTGTTGCTTTAAAGATGTGATGCCTGATATGAATATGTAATGTGCTCATTACCAGTTTTCCTAAAAAACTCCAAACATTTATTGTCTCAGATTTTGTAAGCCAATACTAATTATGGAAATAAAAATTTGTATTTCCTCCATAAATAATCATGTAGACCATCATATTATTACCATAAATCTATAGACTATCCTTTTATTCCTGCAATACATTCTTAGATATCATATGGTTGAGTAAGAAGGATGATGTACATTTTCCCTTTGCTTCAGCTATGATAGTAATTCAACTTCTTGTGCATGCTTGTTATGTATTAACCTTTCTCACTGAAAAAGTCTTTAGAGGACTATACCTTTTAATAATCAAGTTGTCCTTAAGATTTCTCCATTATTTTAATGAGCAAAGGCTTATCATAATAGCAAAAATATTGTCATTGATGAAGACTACTATTTAGTTTCATAACATTGCAAAATATTCTGCATTATGACTACGAAGTAATCATGATTGATATCAACTTTTATTTTATATGTAACTCCGTATGCACCTAGAATGTTCATTGAGACTATGCATAGATTAAGATAATGAAATTATTGGTATGAGCTAGGTTCAATCCTCATGGGAGCCACATTTATCTCCACTCATATTTAATCTGATAGATGATTGTACTTGTAGCTGCACATGAAAAAAACAAGTTAGAAATAAAATGCCTACCTTAAGTGTGTATAATTTTCTTCTATTTTGGATTTTATGGACACTTAAGACATGCATTACATTTGATGCACATAGGAATTAACATATGTATGTATGGGTAGATGTGCATGTTCAGAATGCAACCTTTCATTACTTAAAACTTACTGTTTTAACTCATTTCTTTATCCAATGCAGGTAATCGGACACTAGGCACCTAGGGTCCAAGGAGCTATAGGAAGCAAGGCAAAGCAATCAGGAGCAGATTCATTTGCAGTACTAGTCATTCAGGCAATGAATAGTTACCTTTTTTACATGTTCATTTTCTTTTCAACATATACTCATTCATGTATATTTTAATTCTTATATGTATCAAATGAATAAGGTAGTCTCCCATCTTGCTGTGTGAGATACATGTATCTAATTACATTCAATAAAGATTACATTTTCAAAAAGATTGTAAAATCTTTTATGTTTCATTCACTTGTATGAATGTAATAATTTTGCATTCTTGTAATCTTGTAAAGTTGTTTCATTTGTATAACTAAATGTAACATAAAAGGCTTAATAAAAATGTACCATTCATTTTGAAACATAGATGGCTCTTCCTGATTGAGCCTGTAGGTGAAAATCTGGTAACACTTACAAAATCCTATCAAGCAATCATCAAGTACTTTGGAGCATCCATTGACATTACTTCAGATTTGCATCTTCAAGGGTTTGGTAAGTTGATAGCAATTGCATGTTATTAGTTTATCATTCTCTTGCATTACATTATTTCATTAAGGGTTTGATTACCAAAAGTGGGGTTTGACCAAGGAAAACCCCTATTTGCTAACCCTCAACCATTTTCCCCTTTGCATGTGTGTTTGTACACCTTTTTTCTACATATTTAACAAAAATTTAGGTGTTGAAGATTGGTCAACAAGTCAACTAGGTGCTTCAAGTCAAATCAACTTCATTTCAAGCTTAGAGAAGGTTTTTTGTGCATTTCTTGCAAAATTGACTTCGACAACTCGACAATAAGATATTTCCAAATTTGGTGTTGTAGAGTTGTCTCTTGATTTTTCATAATTTTGGGAGAGGAATGATTCACCACCAGTGGTGAATGAGTCCCACCATAAGACTGAAATCTGAATTTTGTCAGATTCCAGATCCTGACAGTTAGAAACTAGTTTTTGACACTTTTTCACCAGTACCAAGACTAATTCACCACCCTAGGCGAATGAGTCCCACTGTGAATATTCAATAATTTCAAATAGCATTCATAACATTATAGATTCATCAAATATTGCCTAGGTGCACTCTATTTCATCCCATCTCTTTCTGTTCTGCATTAATTCATCTTTTAGTTCTTTGTTTGCATATCATAGTGTGTTTTCCAGCATTGTTTAAATCTTTTTTTTTCATTCGAATTCATTCATTTAGGTCACTTACTTGCATTTAGTTCAATTCATTTAGCTTAGATAACATCACACATAACATAATTTGAATGAAACCTATAACATTTTTGGCCCTACCTCTCTCCTTTTAGGTGAAAAATCCTAGAAGAATTAGAGAAGTCTTAGAGTGCCAAAAATCCACAGTTCATTTTGGTGAACCCGCATTTTGAACACTTCGCATTTCTAATTTCAATTGCATTTTGCAAGTCATTGAAAAATATAAAAAATTGCATTCTATATCCTTAATCGCATTTTGAAAAGCATTAGAATCATCTAAAAATTTCTAAAAAACATAAAAAAATCTCATCCTGGGACTCATTTGCCATCCTAGGCGAATCAATCCCTCTGCACTTTTTAAACAAATTTTTTGCAATATTTCTGGCATTTTACTGCCTTTCAATTTTCTGTTCTTGCACTCTGTTTTGATTTTGAGACTCTGTTTTTACTCATTTATTGCATCCTAGTTTAGTTGCATCATGGAATTTTCTTTCAACAAGTTTTGGAGTTCATTAAAATATTTGGTAGACATGTCAAATTGTGCCTTTGGCTGTGACCCTAATGACCTTGAACTCCCACATGCTCCTTCAAATCCTCATGATTTTCCTCCTTGTGAAGTCAACATCATTGGAGAAGATGATGATGGCATGAACAAGTTCTACAATGACCGCGTTGATAACCTAGAAGCCACTGCAACCTTCTATCCATCCATGAAATCAAAAGATCTTCCTATTGTTGCACCTCTTGATCACTTTGCATACTTACATCCTAAAATCAATGAAGGACCTAAGATTCCTCCCTCAGGTGCACCTACTTCCCCTGAACAACCACACTCACAACCCTTTTACAATCACAAAGTCACAAACACTCATATCAATCTCAATGAAGAAACATATGGTAAAGGCTTCACTATCTTAAGTAAACTAGGTTGTGACACAAAACATAAATGTGACATTCATCAAATCCTTGAACAAAAACCAACTAAAGTAAACACAATAGGTCTAGGATATCAAGATCCTCCTCATCCTGATAGACCCCCTTTTGAATATTGGAAACTTCAGGATGATGGTACAGTGATCTTTGATTCTCCTCATGACTTGAATATTCTTCTTCTATGAGAAAACCCTTTACATGATAGTGATAGCAAGGATGTTGGGATTCCCATGGGTCCTCCTCCTCCTATTCATGAGCAAGGAGAATATAGCAAACAAAAAATGACTTGACAAATTGAAGAAACACAAGTTTCCTACACTTTCTCTACCCAAATGTGAAAGGAGACTTAAATTTCTTTTTAAAAAAGGTCTTATACTTTTACCACTTATGAATAGGCTCGTCATCTGTCCTAAAGACTCTAACATACCATTTTGCAAATATCATCATATTCTTGGACATCAAACTAAAGAATGTCATACATTGAAGGAAATACTAGATAAGTATTACTTCATTGATACTGATTGTTTCCCCATCACACCTTAAAACAATCAAAGCTCTCTATCATACCATAGCTATAGAACTACCTATTCTCACTATTGCATGATCCTTTCTCATCACCTACCTCAGCTCATTCTTGCATTTACACTTTTTGGTGGGAAAGAAGTTGTTAGCCTTGTCCTTGTAATGCATTTGCATTTGTCTCTTAACTTTGTTATTCCTTTTTAGCTTAACCATTTAAGATTGAGAAACCAATAACTTAGTTAATGGTTGACTTACATTTGCATTACTTGTTCTTTGTCCTTTTTCCTTTATGTGTGTATTGTGTTCCCCTGTATCATATGTTTGATGTTCCTTCTCTTCGTACACTTCTATTTGTATATCTATTCTTCTATTTTTCATGCATTGTCTTTTTTGCTTTCGTTTTGTGTTTTCCTTCTAGGGATGACACAAAGCATAGAGACTGCAATGTCTCTTCCATGTTGAACCAAAAGATCCTTGTCTTTTTTGCTTTTGTTTTGTGTTTTCTTTTTGGGGATGACACAAAGCATTGAGACGCCCTATGTCTCTTCCATGTTGACCCAAACAATCCCTTTTCCTTTTCCTTTGTCTTTTTCTTGTGTTTTTCCTTTTGGGGATGACACAAGGCATTGATACTAAAATGTCTCCTTCATGTTGACCCAAAAGCTTCTTCATTTTCTTTCACCTTTTCATTTTCTTTTCGCTTGTGTTTTCCTTTTGGGGATGATGCAAAGCGTAAAGACCATGATGTCTCTTCCATGTTGACCCAAAATGAACTTTATTTTCTTTTGTTTTCACTCTCTTTCTGTCATTCTTCCAATTCTATGTGCTTTGGGGAATGGTGACAGTTCTGAGCTCTTTAATAAAAACATTGTAGCAATGAACATATTGACCCCAAATCCATAGATTCCTTATGTGTTTGATGTGCTCTTTTTTGGGATTAAAATCCCTTTCTTTGTTTTTCATTTTTTCATGACATGACATAGCCTAACTTTGAAACATATGACTTGGCATAGGGCTTTCCAAGTTGGCTTTCATGTATTTTTTTCCTTTTGCATTCTTCTCTCCTTCACTACTTTAAAGAAATTTCTCACAGAGCTATGTGTTGCAATTCCTTTAAAGTGGGGGGCATACATTACCATAATTCATATTCATTCTTGGTTCTTAGTGTAGCCTTGTTGTTTATATGATGTGTTTGTCACTTTGTGGATGACATTGGGTTTGATGTCCTTCATAAGTGTGATCTATCTCAGCATATTACATTCCTCTTAGTGGCCTAATGCGACACACTGCATCCCCTAAGTTGTGAATATACTATTATTTGATTGGTCCTCTCTTGGAGACATTAGACATAGTGTTCCCTAAGTGACTGAACTTGCATAAACTTAACAAGACTTTGTTGAACATCTTTTACATTCTTGCACTTTTTTCCACGTTGCATAACGCAACTTGCATGCCTGTGGTACCTTTTCTTTTTGTTCATGGAATTTTCCTTATGGTACCTTGTTAAAGTTATCAAGAGGTATAGCTTTGACATGGTTGAGTGGGAAGCCCACCTAGCTACATGAATTTTCCCCATAGCCACCTTTGTGTTTGTGAGTGCATACCAACTAGCGTACCTGTATCTTACCTTTTAGGCTTTCTCACCCCGTAGACAACTAGAAGTTCTATGACCCTAAAGTGAGTATAGTTGGGCCTTCTCACCTAGTGGACCGTCATGAGTTCTATCACCCTAGAGTGCATATACATTCTCTTTTTCAAACAATTAGCCTAGATCTAATCCACAACTAGTTGGACTAATGATCAAAGCTATATCTGAATCATTTCAACACTTGTGTGTTCCCTTTTTCTTATGCTTAGTTTTCCATGGGATCTTCATCCTGGGGGCTTGATCATTCCTCTTGATCATTGTTATTCTATCTTGCTAACATAAGTACATTTGAACCCTCCTCTCGATGTTCATGGCTACTTTAGTGTGTGTTTGAAGTAGGTTCATTCACTCACTAAAGTGGGGGCTAAATGTTTCATAGAAAAATGGCCCCTTGTCATTTTCATGGCCTTTTAGGTCTTGTTTCATGGTATTTGATCTATTTTTCTATGATTTTATGTTGTAACATGGCTTGAAAATGCATATTTAGGTACTAAAATTCAAATAATGACATCTTGTGAAGGTGTTGTGAAGTGTCGTAAAACATTTCTACACTCTTCTAGACTCTATTTGTTACAATTCGCCTAAAAATCACCTTTTCATCGCTAATCAAGTCCTATTTTGAAGTGTTGTAAAATCTTGTAACAAGATTTCATGATTTTCTAGGGCACACCTTCACTATTTATCTCTTTCTTATGCTTTATTTGGTCCCTTTATGCCCTCATAAGCTGTAATTAAGTGCATTTTTGAATGTAAGCCCGACAAACAACATTAAATACAAGATATTTCTTGACACTTATTTTTAGGTCCTAGGTGGGACCCATTCGCCATGGGTGGTGAATGAGTCCCCCTTGGGCACAAATTCAAAATTTTAAAAAACTTCCTTTTGAGTTTTTATTCAAAAACACTTGATGTTGGCCTGTGATGAGGTATGAAAGGGTAACTAAGGCACAAGATTGTATAAATAAGTGTTTTTCACCTCATTTTATATCTCTCCTACAATCTCCTCATTCATTCAAGCATTCAATCTCACATCACAAGCATTCAAGCATCTTACAACTTCCTATCAAGCAATCATCAAGCACTTTGGAGCATCCATTGACATTACCTCAAATTGGCATCTTTAAGGGTTTTGTAAGTTGATAGAAATTACATGTTATTAGTTTATCATTCTCTTGCATTACATTATTTCATTAAGGGTTTGATTACCAAAAGTGGGGTTTGACCAAGGAAAACCCTTATTTGCTAACCCTCAACCATTTTTCCCCTTTGCATGTGTGTTTGCAGACCTTTTGTGTGCATATTTAAAAAGCATATAGGTGTTGAATATTTTTCAACAAATAAACTAGGTGCTTCAAGTAAAATCAACTTTATTTCAAGCTTGGAGAAGGTTTTTTGTGCGTTTCCTGTAGAATTGACTTTGACAACTCGATAATAAGATATTTCTAGATCTGGTGTTGCAGAGTTGTCTCTTGATTTTTTAGAATTTTGGGAGAGGAATGATTTTCCACTAGTGGCGAATGAGTCCAACCTTAAGATTGAAAATATGAGTTTTGTCAGATTCTGGATCCTGACAGTCAGAAACTAGTTTCTGACACTTTTTCACTAGTAACAGGACTAATTCGCCACCCCAAGCGAATGAGTCCCACGGTGAATTTTTCAGTACTTTCAGAAAACATTCACAACATTCTAGATTCATCAAATCTTTCCCAGGTGCACTCAGTTTCATCCCATCTCTTTCTGTTCTGCATTAATTCATCTTTAAGGTCTTTGTTTGCATATCACAATGTGTTTTCCAGAATAGTTTAAATCTTAGTTTTGCATTCAAATTCATTCATTTAGATCACTTACTTGCATTTAGTTCAATTCATTTAGCTTATATAACATCACACATAACATAATTTGAATGAACCCTATAACATTTTTGGCCCTACCTCTCTCCTTTTAGGTGAAAAATCCTAGAAGAGCTAGAGAAGTCCTAGAGTTGCAAAAATCCACGGTTCACATTCAAGCAAGAGTCATGATCTACATCCATTGTAGCCATTTAATACATATTTGTAGCATATTATTCAAGGGTTTGGTGAGTTGTAGCATTGTATATTGTTCATTCATCATTCTCCCTTTCTATTTGATTTCATTTCAAGGTTTGATTACCAAAATGGGGTTTGACCAAGAAAAACCCCCATCCACTAACAAAACAACAATTTTCCCTCTCTTTAGTGTGTGATTTATAGATCTAGGATTAAGATAAATTGAAGAGCAAGAATGGAGAAATTTTTTCAAGGTTGCAAAGTTGTCAAAGTTGTCACCTTGTTTGCAAGATCACTAAAGGACATCTGCAAAGCATAATTCAACATTTCATATCTAGAAACCATGTTGAGAAGGAATAGTAGAGATAGAAGAGTAGATTCAAAATTTTACCCTCTAAAAAAATTGAATGGGATTGATACACCACTTTTGGCATATGAGTCCCAATACATGGATTTTTCTAGTTTTTAGGAGTTCCAAACTTGTCACTGCCAGATTTTAGTTTTTGCCCAACAACCCTAATCTAGGACTAAGTCACCTAGCTTGGCGTGTGAGTCCCATTGTGCATTAAATTTATCATTTTCAAGATTTTAGAATTCATTTTGAGCTTCTATCGGTTTCCAGATGTACCTCTCTAATTTCTTAGTTTATTGTTCTAATTTACATTCATTTCTAGGTCATTCATTTGAGTTTTGCATAACATTAGGTTTTGTCTTTAGATCTTGCATGTTATTAGTCTTTCCAAGCCCTAGTTTGGTGGTGAACCCATCTTTGGTCTTTAATCACACCCTAGGACAACCTTTAGTGGACCTCTTTCCTTTATTCCATCCTTGGATTGAGATCTCTAGGGTTTCCTTGAGTGAAATTAAGTGGAATAGGCCCTTAACTATAGCTTTCCCTATCTTCCAAAAGGATAGGACACCCTATTTCTGAGGTTTCATTATGGATGGTGTTTTCTGTTGTGTGTTTTATTATGCATTTCTTGTTTTGGAGCATTGAGCACAACTTTCACATCAACTACATCATCATTAGTAACGTTCTTATTTTTGGCCCATATACGGGGTTTGTCATTGGAACGAGATGATGGATGATTATCTTTGTATGCTTGTGTTTCTCCTTATGCAATGATGGCTCTTTCAATGTTAAGGCCCTAGGGATAATTTCTTCATATGTTGAGATGCATTGCATTTTTAGTTGGAAGACCAAAATCTGTTTCCACATTTGTAACAATGATCTCTATCTGTTGTTTCTCGAGAATGGGGCATTTAAATTTACTAGCTCTATGCTTCCATTGTTGCAAAAAGTTTTCAAATGAATCAACTTTGCTCTGTTTAAGGGTATATAGTTCCTCCAAACTTATTTCCATATCAATATTGTAGGAAAAGTGTGCTACAAACTGATCTATTATTTCTTGCCAAGTTTTAATTCCTGGAGGTAAGTGTGAGAACCATTCTATGGCTTGGCCTCATAGACTGTGTGGGAAAATACGCATCAAATAAGTCATTGTATTGAGTGCCTTGATTTTCAAATAAATTTCCACTTGAGGATTGTTTGGTGGTGCAACATACCTGTTGTATTAAGGAATGGTAGATGAATTATATGTGAGATTTTGGTAAGGTGGTGTGTTTGTGTTGAATGCATTGTATGGTGTGTATGGTGGATTGTTTTGATATTGAAAATTTAATGGTGATAATGGTGGTGGTGTATTGTATGCTCCATGTAAATTTTGATTGAGGAAATTTTGTGAATTTTTATATTTTTGTTGTTGAGTATAATGCAAGCTTTGTTGTTGTTGTTCAAGTAATTGTTGTTGTTGGGAATATTGTTGTTGTTGTGCTTGTAATTGTTATTGGGATTGTTGGGCTTGCAATTGTTAATGGGCTTGTTGTGCTTGCAAGGGTTGTTGAGCTTGTTGATATGCAATAGCATTTTGGTAAGCAATAGTATTTTGTCGTTGAGGTGATGGAATGGTATTTTTATTTGTGACATATTGGTTTGATTGGATGTATTGGCTTGACATGATGCTCTGATTTTGTGAAATATGTGATAGATTTTATGGAATAATGTTATGAGTGGATTGGGATGGAGGATTTTGTTGATTTCGGTATTGATGTGTGACCAAATTTTGGTTATTGGACACTTGATTTTGCAAATTCAAACTTAACACATGACTTTTTTGTGAAGAAACTTGTCCTTGATTTTGTTGTGCTATCATTCCTTATATAATTTGGGATTGTGGTGGAGGGATATAGGTTTGAGGACCCATTTGATTTTTCATTGTAAGTGGGAATCCTTTATGTTGAGACAAAGGTTGAGATCCTTTATATGATGCCACTTGGTGATGTGATGTTTGCGTCAAACCTTGATTTTTGATCAATGAACTTTGAGGGTTACCTTGATGAATTTGATTTTGGGTCAATGGATTTCCTTGATGTTGATGCACTTGATGTTGGACCATTTTATTTTTGCGATCAATTTGATGCTGTTGTGATAATTTATTTGATGTTTGATTTCCTTGATTTTGATTCATTTTTTCTTGGAGGTTGCCTTGGGGATTTTGACTCACTTGGTTATGTATTAGGGGCATTGGTTTGAACATTTTGGGTATTATATGTGAGTGGAGGATATGGTTGTGCATGAAATTTTGGTGTGATATTTGTGTTATGGGGATGTGACATAAGTGGAATGTTTGGATGTTCAGGGTTTTGAGGGATGGGGATGCTTGTGTTTTGAATACCCAATTTTATGTTGTTCCCTAGAATTTGAGTATAACCACGTTGTGTTCCTTGTTGAGTTGCAAGGTTAGATAAATCCATCCTAGTGATTGTAGGTTGGCTTGGTCCATGTAATGAATGTGTTTGTGGCATAGATTGAATGAAATTTTGAGATGATTGACCCATGTTTTGAGAAGGTTGACCCATGGATGCAATCTTTGACAAAGGTTGCTCCCTAAGTGTGTTAAAAAAAAACATAGAAGGGAGTTTGGCTCCTTCTTTTGCTAATGCAAACATATATTGGGTGGGATTTAACTTCATCATGGTGTTGAGAATATGATGAACCTTAGGATCTTGTTGCATCTCAAGTATCTCATCTATGGTACGTTCCATGGAATTTTTGGTGACATCTTCTATATGAACCCCCATTTCTTGGGAAGGTTGAGATGGTTGTGGTAGATTTTGTGGTGGAGTTGTGAAACCTCTAGGGTTGAACTCTTACATCCCAAGGTTTTGTTGGCTTGTATCACTCATGATAGGTAGATTTTGGTTTTTCTTCATGTCTCTCTTGTATTTTGATCTTGTTTTTAGCATAAAACTTGTACCAACCTTTGGTGTAGTATGATGTGATTAATATTTCCTAAACTCTTGGGTTGATGTGAATGATAAGGAAATCTCAATTATGGACAAATTTAGAATTAAGTTTTGATATGTGTTTGATGAAGATGCTAATGAACATGAAAATCCTACTAGTAGACTTGTGACGAGCTAGGATAAGTGTGTCCAAAATATTGTGTGCTAACCCAACTAGATATTTGAAAAGGGATATGTTTGAAAATATGTGCTAGATTAGCTGATGTTTGATGAAAACTTGGTCTAGGAGATTTGTTTGTCCAAAATTTGAAGTTGTTGGTGAGATGGGATGCTAAGTGGTTTGATGTTTATATGCCAATTTTATGGTTGATGTTTTGATCCTAATGTTATACCTAAGAGGGACTTGTGACAAGGTCAAGGTATTGAGAAACATGCATTTTCCTTTGAGTGTTTATAAACCTAGAGGATGAAGGGACTTTGGTGTGATGTTTCAAGGTGTGATATACCCAAAGTTTTTTTTATAAAAAATCCTTAAGAATGCATTTCCTTGTTTTCCTTTGTCGTTGGAGATCAAAATGTTTTGAATATATGATCAAGGTACACCTGCTTTATAGTTCAATTCTTAAATAACAATTTAATGTGAAATTGCTTTTACAACATGGAGGTCTGGATTATGTTGGAATATAAGATGTCTACAACCAAGCAAGTTTTTTTCCACAAATCTCAAAATTTGGGAAAATTAAGATGCTAAATTATAGCCCTATAGGTTGAATTTGAACCAATGAGTAGAGATATGAACCCAAATACTAGGAAGTGAGTAAGATATTGTTTTAATAAAAACAAGATATATTTAGGGACATATAGTAGTACAATGTTCTTCAAGTGTACTCCTTTATATTCAAAGGGTTTAAATTTTTTGTGTCAATGTTGATGTTTGATTTGATTTTAAGTGTCAAGCAATGTGTTCATTGACTCAATGGGTGAGGGGGATATTTTGTAAACATTCTTCCATAAGGTTCACTAGTCTAGCTTGAACAAGATATTAGTCAATTACAACCTAGAGGAGTAAAGGTGTGTTTCTTTGTAGAAGGCTTACCTCACCCCCGAAAGAGTGATGTAATCGGTACATCTATGGTGGGGTCAAATAGGACATACAAAGGTCATGTACCACCTTGATACTCCTGGTTTTATAAAATAGAATGAACTCTTCAACTTCACACCTTAACCATAGACCGAACATGGTTAGTAACTTCTGGGAATGATGCTATTATTTAAATTTCATTGAAACAACTGAAAGGATTTCTTGACATAAATAATTTACCAAGAATCTAGATTTGATCTCTGTAATGAAATTTGTATTGGGGTTTTGTTCATCATGGAGTATGTAACTTTATAAGTTCTCCTTTTTTATGCTTTGGGCTTTGAAATTTGTAAATATCTATAATTTCTTAAAATTAACTTCATAATTCCTTTGGATTACTTCAGATTTAGCAAAGAGAATAGAGGTGATATAGGATAGCTGAAATTTGAAAATTGTTCTCGAAAATCAATTTCTAGTTCATGAAGTAGTTATAGTTTGCAACATTGTATTGTCTTGCAGTGGAATTGGCAGTCTATTTTGATTGGAGCATTTTTTCTTGATGTTTCTAATGCATTCCCAATTTATTGTAAGTCTCTAACCTTCTCCTGATGTTTCTTGTGGCAATCAAATTTATTGTAATTCCAATACATCAAACGCAAGGGGGAAAAATATCATGTTTTAGGTAGTTTACATCCATAAGGCTCATCTCATAAATCTAGCATGAGATTCCCATTTATCTGAAATGGAACATACAATTTCAACTAAGATACTTTCAGGGAATCCTATAGTCAACTCTGACAAAGTAAGATAAACATACAAGAGACTTTTTTGGGTTTGTATTATGGCTCCACTCATCTCATTCATTTTGTCTACTCTCATTATTTTTCTTACACATGCAAAAAAACATGGTGTAAAAATTGTATATATTCATATACTCATCGTGGTTATTGGTTTTCCTAAAAATTGTTCTAGGGAGGTGGTAAGTGGAAGAGAGGATTAATTTATAGTGGTTGTTTCAGGTTATGTATAGGTTTCTTTCAATATCTAGGTTCCCATAGTGAAACTTCTGATATTGAACAGGGGGGACACATTAAAAAGGGAATAAACCCAAGTTCAACAAATGAAATTGCTTTAAAGGGTTCCCTTCTTCCAAAAGGTTCTAATATTGGTTTCATAGTAGCTTTGATTGCACTTACGATATAATAAATGATCTATTTTCATGAAAAATATAGATTTTGAGCCTTCAAGTTTATTTTTATTCTAAGCCAATGACATGATTAATTATTAATAGATGATTAAGTGTAACACATGAGTATACAAAGTGGACTGAGATTATTTGATTCTAAACATCAATAAATAAAATCTATTACTAGATCATTAAATAGTAGTTTGGTGAATTTATTCCTTGTATTAAAATTGGACTTACATTATTTGTAATCATGTAAGTGTGCCATAGAAAAAAGGACCCTTTGATTGAAATGGAATTAATTCATGATAAAATGGGCTTAATGAGGTCTTAATCTAGTGTTTTGAGACATTTTATGTGTCCACACTAGGTCTTGGACCCTTGCAAATTACATAAAATGCTTTTAATGATGTCTTGTAAAGGTGTTGTAAAGTGTTGTAAGATGCTTTCACGCTTTTCTAGAACTAATGAAGCCATTTCTTCCTAATTAAAAATTATAAAACACATTTGATAACATTATTACATCAATCTAGAAGATTCTTAATGTGAACTTAATGACAAACTAGTGTTGTAGTGTGATTTACACATTCACATTGGTTTCTATGCCCTTCTCGGCTATGTGGACCTAATTTTAGTGTTGTAAAGTGTACTTAATCACACTTTCACATTGATTTATGTGTCCCAAGCCCTATTTAACATTTAAATAATCATTAATAGGCCTTAATTGACCCATATTGTGCATCTCGAGGCATAATTTGATCAAATAGCCGACATAGTCATCATATAAGCCTAATTTTCTTACTTCTTGGCACTCCAGCAAGCAAAATTGACCCCTATGGGACCCATTATCCATTAGTGGTGAATTAGTCCCATCTAGGTGGGACCCATTCACCATTAGTGGTGAATGGGTCCCATTTTGAGTCATTTTCAAGGTTTGAGTAGGAAAAGTTAGGTTTTAACTTTAATTTTTCTTCATGTCCACCTGTGATGAGGTATAATCAGGTACTAAGGAATAATATTCTATAAATAAGTTTTTTTATCCTCATTTTACATCCATTATCTCATTCACACATCTCTCATCATTAATTCATCATCTATCTTCTCATTCAAGTCAAGCAAGCTAGGGTTTCTTCATTAAGATTGCTTCCTAGGACATTCAAGGGAAAATTCTACATGTTTCGTTGAATATTTTCAAGATCTATCATAATGGAAAGGTAATAAAATACATTTTTCACATTTCATTCCATTCTTTCATCATTTTTGGTTTAATTACCGAAACGGGGTTTGACCAAGGCAAGCCCTCATGCCCTAACAATCGACAATTTCTCTTTCTTGTCTTGTTTGTATGCAGATTTAAGAATCTTAGAGGCTTAAGAATCATTGAAGATTATATTTAAAAGTCATTCAAGTCATCTCTTCAGCATTAAATTCAAAATATCAACAAAAAGTCACTTCTAGGCCCGAATACGATAGTTTTGGAAGTGGACACCTGTAGGAAGCCGAAGTGCGGACTGAAAGCTCTAGAGTCAACCTTTGAATATTGAAAAATTCAAAAGTGGATTGATTCACCATGGGTGGAAAATGAGTCCCACTCTTGGGTTAGTTTTTGGTTTTCTGTATTTTTGAATACCCTTTTGTCCGAAACAGGCTCTGATTCAGTTTTATAGAATTGGGATTGATTCACCAAGAATCGCGAATGAGTCCCTCTAGGCCTGAAAAATAGCATCTTCAATATTCTAGCATTAATTTCTAGTCCTCATCAAAGTTCCAGTGCACACTTCTAATCTGATCCACTTATGTTGCATTTTTCTATTCATTTGTAGGTGATTTTATAACACACAATGTGTTTTCAAACAATTTGATTTCCTTTAGTTTCTATTCAGTATTCAATTAATATCATTCATTTATTGCATTCAAGCATTGTATCTAGGAATATTGCATCCTCATTCTATTCATATTGCATTGACTTTGAATGTAACATAAGCATCTTTGGCCTGTCTTTCTCCTTCTAAGTGAAAAACCCTAAGAGAGCTAGAAAGCAAGTGGGTGCCAAAAATCTATGTCACATTTTGGTGAACTTGCTTTTCAAATACTTCTCTTTTCTGATTTGGATTCCTTCATCATCATAGATCTAGCTTGCATTAGGATTTGCATGATTCATTTGCATGCTAGGTGTTAAATTTTGCATTCACAAAAAATGCATTTAGGTTGCATTTTTGGAATCTAAATTCTTTTTTTTTTTGAAATTCCACATTTTTCATTTAGGACTACATCATAGCACTCATAACACATCAAAATCCCTCAATTTTTTTGAAAATTCTGAAAAAAGTTTTATTGGGACTCATTCGCCAACCTGGGCGAATCGGTCCCTTTTGACCCTTGAAACAACATTTTCCAGAACTCAAAAAAAAAATTTTAGGCTTCTGTTTGGTGCCTTAAGTTGTATATATCAGTTAGTTACATTTTTGTAGCATGCATTTCACTAGATCTCACTCAAAATAGCTCATTTCATGCATTAGAAAAAGGTGCATTTAGCTTGCATTTTTGCATACAATTTCCTTAAAAATATTTGACATTATGCATCTCTATCTTAGGTTTGCACCTTAAAACTTCACATACATCACAAACCATTCCTAATTTTTGAAAATTTTGCAAAACACCCCTACTAGGACTCAGTCACCATCTATGGCGAATCAGTCCTTGTACAGATTTTTCACTGACAGAAACAACATCTGAAATCTCATTTTTATGCTTCCTAAGCCTCCTAGCATCATATAGTATAAGTCTGGAAGGTTCCTGGAGCATTTTTGTATGCGTTTATCTCAAAAAAATCAATTTAAGATAGTCATTTTTCCAATCACTTCAATTCCAAGCATCATTAGATCTGAAAATGTTTCCATTTCTGCAATTTTACATAACATTGATAATAGTAATTTTTCACTTTTGCATATACAATGTTTCTATTCCTAAAACTTTGCATAATTTTGTTAAAAGTGCTTTTCATTCTTGCATGTACATTGTTTGCATTCTTCAAATCTTGCATATATATTGGATAAGAATGTTTTGTACCTTTGCATATACATTGTTCATATTGCTGAAACATTGCATAAAATGGTTACATGTACTTTTCATTCTTATTCAAACAATGCTTGTACCTTGTGCATTTGTAAACATGTTAAGAAACACTTCCTATCCCCTCCCTATGAGAGTGTTTTAGTTAAAGAGACTACAAATTTGGCCATTCGTCACTATCATATTTGTTCTTCTCCTAATATCTCTCCTATTGGCAAAGAAGATATTTTGGTAATAGAAGAACCAATCAATGAGAGTGTTGAGAATCTAAGTTGTTTCTCTCCTTTTACCTCTCTTAGTGGACAAGACATTGATCAACAAGACAACTTAAATATAAATAATCATGATAATAACATTTTCCCTTCTCCTAGTGTCTCTCATAGTTATGAAGTAGATGCTTTGTTTGAGGAAGGTTATGAATATTTTAGTTGTCCTCCTTCTCCTAGGGAAACCCTTATGGAGCACAATAATTCACCCATTGATCATTCCCCTACTAGCAATGGAGTTCTTTTAGAAGAACCAAACCTTGAATGGCAAAAAATTTTGCCTTGTAGTTCTTTTAAAAACTCTTCTCCTAGGGAGAATATCATAATGCAAAATAATATGACCATGGGAACACATCCTTCAACTGCTAACCTTTCCTTAGGAGATGATAATCAAGTGGCCTTAGAATCCCCTTCACCAACATATCATACCAATAAAGACAAAATTTTTGAGGCTATGACGACACAAGTGGGATCTCCTTTGATTAGTGAGATTCCTAAGTCACCTTCCATTAGTGAAAAACACAAAAAATTATGATTTGTCTTGAAATCCATCATGCAATCTACTCATAACAATGTTTTGTAGCTTCTAAGTTGTAGCTTGGTGACTCAAACATCTAGAGGACCACACAACACTCCTACACCATTACCCTTTCCTCAAAAATTGCCTTGTGTTGAAGACCTTAAAAAGATTCCTGCTAATATATCTATATGGGAGCTCATTCAACTTTCACCAACAGTCAAACTTCTCTTCCATGAAATGTTGGAAATATAGAAGGAAGAGATCCAATCTTACATAAAAAAAATGAATCATGTAACATACTCCCCTCATCCCATGCAATCCACTCAATCAAAAATCACATTCCCTAAACATGAATTACCCTCACTTGAGATTCAAAACAAGAATGATCCCTTGATGATAAAGGTGATCATTAATGAAACTCTAGTTGGGAATACTCTCATCGATAATGGATTGGAGATTAATGTTTGTAGCATGGACCTCCTACACAAACTTGGCATGGACACAAAGCTCATTCAACTTAATGATATTCATATTCGTGGAGCCTTTGAAAATGTTGATAGGAAACCACTTGGGATGATCACATTACCTATATAGGATGGACTTGTCGTGTTGCCTACCTCTATCCATATCATGCAATAACCCCTTCCATACAATCTTATCCTAGGTAGACCATGGATTCATGCTATGAAAGGAGTCCCATCTACCCTTCACTGTGTCATGAAGTTTGAATACAACAACAAGATATACACGGTTGATGCTGATGAGTGAAACTATATGTCAACTGATCACAACACTTTCAACTCCCCTAACCCTTCCATTCCTAGATCAACACTTGAACCTATACAAGTTGGTCCTAACTCTTCACCTACAAAAATATTTTGTGATAATTGGGGGTCATTACCTTCTACCTCTCCTCATAATATTTCCAAAATATCACCCTCATCGTCGAAAGAGTCATATACAAACAATTCATTTTTAGACACAAGTTCTAGTAGTGATTGGAGTTTCATACCTACCTTTAAGGGATGGTGTGCAATATCTCAATCTCAACCCAAACAACCGTTTGTTCCATTCGCTCAACTTATTTCTACTAAATCACTTCATGGTGATGATGGGGGAAATATAACTCCCATCCCTCATGACACACTGACACACAACATTCAAAAGGATTTGTGTTCTTGTAAAGCAACAAATCCTTCTCAAAAACATACATCCCCCTCATTTAACTACAATAACTTTCCTCCATTCCAAGCTCACCTTTGTACTACACTCAGTGGGGGGCAAGGGGTTTGATAACCTTGTCTTCATATGTCACTTGTTGTTGTCTCTTTTGACCTAGTCATTAACCTTTCATGAATGCATAAAATCAAGCTTGGGATGTGGACAAGATGTCTTAAGAGTGACTCGCATGTGACATACTACCCTTTCTTCGTGACGTAGCTTATCAGAAACATATGACTTGGCATAGGGATTTCCAAGTAAGCTCTCATGTCTTCTTCTCTCTTCCACTTTAAAGAAATTGCTCACAGTACGAGTGCTCACAATTCCTTTAAAGTGGGGAGCATACAATACCATAATTCATTTGTATTCTTGCTTCTTAGTGTAGCATTGTTGTTTATGTGATGCATTTGTCACTTTGTGGATGGCATTGGGTGTGATGTCCTTCATAAATGTGATCTTTCTTAGCATATTACATTCTTCTTTGTGGTTTGATGTGACACACTGCATCCCCTAAGTTGTGAATATACTATCCTTTGATTGGTCCTCTCTTGGAGACATTAGACACAATTTTCCCTAAGTGATTGAATTTGTATAAACTTAATAAGACTCCTTCGAACATCTTTACATCTTTAAATTTTTGCATTATTATATTGTTGCATATCTTGGCCACCTTGCATAACACAACTTGTATGCCTATAGTGTTGTACTATTTAAAGCTTAACATTTGCATTTTCTTTGGCTTTGTGGTGCCTTGTTAAAGTTATCAAGTGGTATAGCTTTAACATGGTTGAGCAGGAAGCCCAACTAGCGGCATGAATTTTCCCCATAGACACCTTTGTGTTTGTGAGTGCATACCAACTAACGTATGTATCTTACCTTTTCTTTTTGGGCCTTCTCACCCCATGGACATTTAGTTCTGTGGCCCTAGAGTGAATATATAGTTTGGCCTTTCTCACCCGACGAACAACCAAGAAGTTCCATTGGCCCATAGTGAGTACTTCTTTTTCACCTCGTCTTTCAGTTCTTTAACTCTTGTCATTGCATGATTTTGTATCTTAGGGGATTTCCCTACATGTGGATCTCTCTTGAATGGATACTTTAGTGTGATTTTGAAGCAAGTTCATGCTCTCACTAAATGGGGGCTAAATGTGTCATAGAAAAAAGGACCCTTTTCTTGACATGAAATTAATTCATGATAAAATGGACTTAATGAGGTCTTAATCTAGTGTTGTGAGACATTTTATGTGTCCACACTAGGTCTTGGACCCTTGCAAATTAAATAAAATTCTTTTAATGACATCTTGTAAAGGTGTTGTAAAGTGTTGTAAGATGCTTTCACACTTTTCTAGACTTAATGAACCCATTTATTCCTAATTCAACATTATAAAATGTGTTTGATAACATTATTACATCAATCTAGAAGATTCTTAATGTGAACTTAATGAAAAACTAGTGTTGTAGAGTGATTTACACATTCACATTGGTTTTTGTGCCCTTCTCGGCTATGTGGACCTAATTTTAGTGTTGTAAAGTGTACTTAATCACATTTTCACATTGATTTATGTGTCCCAAGCCCTATTTAACATTTACATCATCACTAATAGGCCTTAATTGACCCATATTGTGCATCCTGAGGCATAATTTGATCAAATAACTGACATAGTCATCATATAAGCCTAATTTTCTTACTTCTTGGCATTCCAACAAGTAAAAATGACACCTATGGGACCCATTCGCCATTAGTGGTGAATTAGTCCCATCTAGGTGGGACCTATTCACCATTAGTGGTGAATGAGTCCCATTTTGAGTCATTTTCAAGGTTTGAGCAGGGAAAATTAGGTTTTAACTTTAATTTTTCTTCATGTTCACCTGCGATGAGGTATAATCGGGTACTAAGGCACAATTGTCTACAAATAAGTGTTTTTATCCTCATTTTACATCCATTATCTCATTCACACATCTCTCATCATTAATTCATCATCTATCTTCTCATTCAAGTCAAGCAAGCTAGGGTTTCTTCATTAAGGTTGCTTCCTAGGACATTGAAGGGAAAATTCTACATGTTTTGTTGCAGAATTTCAAGATCTATCATCATGGCAAGGTAATCAATTCCATTTTGCATGTTTCATTCCATTCTTTCATCATTTTGGTTTAATTACCTAAATTGGGTTTGACCAAGGTAAACCCCCATGCCCTAACAATCAACAATTTCTCTTTCTTGTCTTGTGTGTATGTAGATTTAGGAATCTTGGAGGCTTAAGAATTATTGAAGAATATATTTCAAAGCCATTCAAGTCAAAATATCAACAAAAAGTCACTTTCAAGCCCAAATACGATAGTTTTGGAAGCGGACACCTGCAGGAAGCCGAAGTACAGAATGAAAGCTCCAGAGTCAACCTTTGAATATACAGAAATTCAAAAGTGGGCTGATCAGTGGTGAATGAGTCCTACTCTAGGGTTAGTTTTTAGTTTTCTACATTTTTGGATACCCTTTTGTCTAAAATAGGCTTCAGATCAGTTTTACAGAACTAGGACTGATTCGTCTTGAATGGAAAATGAGTCCCTCCAAGCCTGAAAAACAACATCATCAACATTCTAGCATCAATTTCTAGTCCTCATCAAAGTTCCAAGTGAACACTTCCAATCTAATCCACTTCTCAGGCTGCATTTTTCTATTCATTTGTAGGTGATTTTACAATACATAATGTGTATTCAAACAATTTATTTTCCTTTAGTTTCTATTCATTAGTCAATTACTATCATTCATTTATTGCATTAAAGCATTGTATCTAGGAATATTGCATCCTTATTCTATTAATATTACATTGAATTTGAATGTAACATAAGCATCTTTGGCCCATCTTTCTCCTTCTAGGTGAAAAACCCTAGGAGAGCTAGAAAGCAAGTGGGTGCCAAAAATCTATGTCACAATAAGGACCATTATATGAAGCAATTGCAATAGGAAGAACATTTGTTGCTTTAAGGGATTATCATTTGGATGGAAACAAAGAAATGATAGCAATGGGCATTATGAATATAGTTGGTTCATTGACTTCTTGTTATTTTGTAACAGATATTTTTAAATTATTCATTTGTGATCTTCTCTTTACATTTTTTGAACCTAAAAATGACTTCTAGAATCCATTTGGATATTAATTCTTGGCTTGTTTTCTTTGTAGGCTCCTTCTCATGCTCAACAGTAGACTAGAATGCAGGGTTCCACATAATAGTTTCTAATGTTGTTATGTCAATCATAGTTCTACTTACACTTTTAGTGCTTATGCCACTTTTCCACTATACTCCAAATGAAATCTTGGCTTCCATTGTCATCTCTTCAGTCATGAGTTTGATTGACATCAAGGAAACATATCTCATTTGAAAAATTGATAAAACTTGATTTTATTCCTTGTATGGTAGCCTTTCTAGGTGTAGTATTTGTCTTCATTGAAATTGGTCTCTTGATTGCAATTAAGTGATACTTTATTTCTTGTAGCATTATTACCTAGAGGAAATAAAAGGAATGATTATGTATGGTGGGTGTTAAGCATAAAAATAACTCAATATGGGACTGAAAAAGTAGGGGGGATTTTCATATGCTTACTTTATACTTACATACATATAACTTAGCAATGTATTATTAGTTTTTATTCATTCTTTTCTATTGGTATTTATTATTAAAGTGGGTAAGCCCTTTAATTTTCCTTGCACTGGCTATGATATTTTAACCAACTTCACTTAGACCTTCAATCTTCTTAACTTATTTCAAACATTAAGAGAATGCACTATTTGTAATAGTATTTTGCTTTAACAGTAAACGTAAACCACCAATATACCTAGTTGCATTAGGAACTCAACAACTTATATTTACAATTGGAGTGCAAGCTATCATCCAACACACAGTGAGGCTACTTGGACCCAATTGGATGAACTTGTCAAATCAATCTAAATGGATATATGATTATAAGTTAATAATTTTTATTTCACTTTAAATTTCATTTAAAATTCAAGAATCTAAATATGCTATTATAGAAACAAGTAAAATTGTGTCATTTCATATGTGTGTCCCTATGTGAAATGATCAAGCTAGAGTGATCAATTTGCTATTCAATGATTAAATTTTATTTTAATGTGTCCCATTATTGCATACCAATATAGAGAAAAACATCTTTAAGTCTTGCAGAAGCCCTAAGCATTAGAATTAGTGATTAATCTAGCAACTTAACTACCAACTGGGTCCTATAATTAATGTTTATAGGAATGGATTTTAGAGCTGATTCTATTCACTCCATTTTTTGAGCTGAAGTGATTCATTTGCTACCCATTGATTTAATTTTTCTGCAATGTGCCACTTTATTGCACACCAATATCAAGCATATTGTTCTTTAAAAAGTAAGCAATCCCAAAACATTTACTTGGAAACTCTTTTAGATGGAGTTTTTTTATTATATCAAAAAGTATTTTCATGATTGATGAGCTGACTTGTGACTCACTAATAGAATTGCTGGATAGCTTTTAATTTTACTAATGGATTGAGAATAATAATATCCTCTACAAATTGAAGATTGGGTTGTGTTTTCCTATTGTTCAAGTTTCAAGATGTAGGCTTTTTGTCCAAAGATCTGATTCTACCATTTGAATGTTTTCCATATATGCTTGAAAATTCTCCCATGATAATAAAAAGATGTGGCAACATTGGATTCTATTGTTGGAGATCCTAAAAGAATCATACAAGAGAACATATGATGAGGAAAAAAATAGTTGTTGTAATACCACAATTATAACCCACTAAAAGAAAATCAGCAATAGATAAACAGATATAGATAAACACCCAATTAATTTGATCATATGCCTTGCACATTTCTAGTTCAATGGGCATACAAATCCTATTTAAGGTGTTTACTATTTAGTGAATACAAAATTTCTTTGGGTTGTGTATGCAATCAAGAACTTCAATAGTTCAATAAATCCATCTTGGAAATAGGAAATAACAACTTGTAAAATAGGTTAGAATGTATTGACCATCATCTTAGATGCTATTGCATTACATAATAATATGGGTCTATCATTCTATGACAAAGTATCATCATCCTTGATAATAGGTGTCATAGTGAAGAAGATGTGATTTGATAATAACTTCAAAATCTTTGTTGTCTTGCGTTTACATCCTTGTAAGAAGTTAAGCATTAAGATGTACAAAATATTTGCATGCATCACATATGATGCAACATGTATGCAATTGCTTGTTTTTAGGTGTCATACAAAAGCATTTATCTTGTTCTCCTATTAAATCACATCCATAAATAGTGATTTGTGAAAATAATTCATATTATGAACCTCAATTTGAACTCATAGCATCCAAGAACTTTACCTCCAATAAATATATTCTTTAGGAGGATGGGTTTTGTTCAGTTGATCCTTCAAATGTAGAACCTATCCAATTCATTCATCAGTATGGGTTGTTGGCTATCAACCTGTTTTAATTGAACAACATATATTGCAAAATTGAATTTTATTAAATTCCCTAACTTTTGGTTTTACAAGCTTCCACTTTTCTGCTGCACATAAAAAAGTTATTGCCATAGGACCTCCTTCCAATATTGCTTGATCATTTTGTAAATGTTTAACCCTTGTTTCATTCGCTCTAGCCTCCAACTCCAACTCTATTCAAAGTCTTCAACATAAAGAGAATGCAATATTAATAAAAATCAGTACGTCAATCGTTCAAAGTGGCTTTTAAATAGACAACTTATCCTAAAAACAGAAACCGACTTATTGAAAAATAAATGAATAATTTAAAAGTACAAACCTATAAAAGATCTCTGAAAATAGCTTTTGACTATTGTCAAAGAGGTATCATCAATTTTTATCTAACATACTATGCTGTGCAGTCTAACAAGTTGATTTTAGAGTTTCAAGAATTGCAATCTTGCAACTACTTTAATAAAGATATCCACTACTTGTTATTGAGTGTTTACATACTTCAGCACAAGCTCTTTTTTCCACATTATATCCTAAATAAAATGATACTTCAAATCAAAATGTTTTGATCTGATAAAATAAACTGGATTTTTTGTCAATTTGATTGTGTTCATACTAATAGTGCTGAATTTCTGGATTGTAACAGTGTGTTTATTTTTACATCAACGTTTCAGATCACATTCTATGATCCATTCTCTTTCAAACTGCTTATCATTCTGATGATAGATCATGGAGTGTGATCCAAAATATTGATGTAAAAATGAACACACAATTACGATCCAGAAATCTTAACACTATCATTATGAACTGTGAAAACAGAACATTATTAATATGTTCATATTATCCAAAAAAAATAAAAAATAAAAAAAAATCAAAAAATAAAATCAAAAAACAAAACTATAGGCTTTTTGTGTTCCTCCCCGATTTCTGAACCATAATGTTGTGTACATGCTGAAATGCCGAAAATGTATTTTGCTTCTCTAGATGAAAGAAGCGAAGTGGACCTTGCTTCTTTGAGCTCCATGCAATCAGATTCGAACCAAGTGAAAATAATTGCCTGATATTGACCGTTTTTGTTTTATACACAGACGCTGCAACTCGCAATGCCGGTGTATCTCGACCCTCATTCACAGTATCATACATCGGCATATATGCTTGAACATTCTCCCATGATAATAAAAAAGATGTGACAACAGTGGATCCCATTGTTGCAGATCCTAAAAGAATCATTCGAGAGGAGAACATCTGATAAGGAAAAAATAGTAGTTGTAATACCACAATTATAAACCCATTGAAAACAAATCAGCAACAGATAGAGAGAGAGATAAAACACCCATTTACGTGTCCAGTTTAATGGGCATACAAATCCTGTTTAAGGTGTTTACTGTTTAGTGAATACCAAATTTCCTGGAAATAGGAAATAACTACTTGTAAAATAGCTTAGAATGTATTGACAATCATGTTAGAAGCTAATAATATGGGTCTATCACTCTATACCAAAGTATCATCATCCTTGGTAATAGTCGTCATAGTGAAAGAAGATGTTCTGATTAGTGATTTTAATCTCAATGTTAGTTTTCCGGGCTCAACCAGCGCGGGGTCGAGTCTCCACCGGCGGTCTGCTTTCAAAAGCTACGAGTCTCTGAAAACCCCTTCAAGCCTTCAGTACTGTGCAGTTTCGATCCGCCGACCTTGCTCAGCCTGTCAGGATCAGGAACTGAACTGTAGCCCTTAGCCTGTTATATTGCCCGAAACTACCCATCGACAGTTTCATACATCGGCATTGCGAGGTGCAGCTTCTGTGTATACTCCAGGAGTTTGTTCTTGTAAAAACACGCAATCCACTTTCTCCGCTTCATGGGAGCCCTACATGAATGTATGTACCATCTTCTCTTGTAACATGGTTACCTGAGAACTTAACATGTGGTTAACATGGATTGGCGTATTGTGGGAGCCATGCCCGAATTTATTTACCATCTTCTCTTGTAACATGGGTACTCCCGTTCACGCTTTTCACGCTTATGAAAGATGTTGGGCAGAGATTTTTTTTGAACGGGATCAACAACAAAACATTTTTTGGCTGGTTTTGGCAGGTCTATCAATATAAACGGTGATAATGATTTACCAGGAAACTCTGCAGCCATGAATGAGTACACTCAGAGGTCGTAAGAGAATGAAAATGGGCAAGAGAAAATGACAGTGCACAGTGAAGGCCACTCCTGTAAAGAAAATTAATACTACTTCCGTCACTGCACAAGAACCAAATTGGCACCGCCTAGAAACGACCCCACTTTACATTTACGGAATGAAAATGACAGTGCAGATCAGAGGAGAGGGGTGAGCACAGTGAAGGCCACTCCTGTAAAGAGAACTAATACTACTTCCATGTCACTGTACAAGAATCAAATAGACACCGCCTGTAAACCCATGTGAATGACGACCCCACTTTACATTTATCGTATATCATCATTTTTGACACCACTTTACATTTGTAGAAAAATTAAAACCTGCACCCTTTACATTTATTGGATATCATCATTTTTCCCAAATGCCAATTCTCTTCCTTTCCTTACCTTACTTTTTACCATTTATTTTAGAATAGGATATGTCATTCCAAAGCATTGACAATATATTTTTAATTAAATATAGAATGTGATGTATTATTGTAAAGTATCACTAGTTTATTTATTTTATTAAATACTTATTTTTTTACATCATTTAACATAAATTAAATATAAATGAATTAAATAAAAAGATAATAATTAAAATAATATAAATAGTATGAATAATATAAAAATATAAATAATATAGTAAAAACATAAAATTTATAAATAATTGAAATAATTAGAATAATATAATATAAATATAAATATAAATCACACGAAATATCTTTTTTGTCAGGGATATTTGAAATTTTGTTGTTGAGGCCTTCAACATAAGGGAGGGTGGCAAAAAGAGAGGGCTTGGGTATAATAGGTTTGGGTATGGGATTAGCTCGGGTTTTGGCTAGGTTGAAGGCTCTGAGGATCTAGTTATCGCGATAGCCATTGAGCCTAAAAACCTGGTAGAGGTGGGAAAGCTCTTGCTCAATGCGGTCCTTATCACATATGCGATAGGCTCGTATTGCAAGGGTGTTAAGGACACTCGCTTTGTGGGTGGGATGGTGATGGGAGGAGGCCTATAAGTAGATGTTAGTGTGGATGGATTTCCTAAACACATGACAAGCCAAGGAGCCATCCTCTTTTCTCATGATGAGGATGTCAAGAAAAGGAAGTTGATTATTGGATTCCATCTCTTTGGTAAACTGGATGCAATCAACCAAGTTGTTTAAGGGGGAGTGAAAAATATCAAGTTGATCATAACCATGAGGCCAACATATGTTGGTGTCATCCACGTATTGTTTCCACCAACGAGGCTTAAGGGGGAAGGAATAAGGGCTAAGTCCTCAAAATATTCCATATAGAGGTTGGCAATGACAGGAGACAACGGGGAACCCATGGCAACTCCATCCGATTGTTCATAAATAAAATTGGGTGATTATATGGATTGGGTAATATTATATAAAATTTATATTATGGGCATGTGTAGGATCATGATGGGCCAAAAAGTGGCGATATGTAAGTGATATGATGGCCCATGTGGCTGACGACTTTCTTTTTACCCAAAATTGATGAAACAAAAAGAGTTTTTAAAGGAGATTCTTAGCTTTCCACTAATATATATTATGATTTACTTTGAATTTAATAAATATTTATTATTCATTTTCTATTTGAATTACGACTAAAGTCCTGATTGACAAGCTAATTGAAAAACATCTATAGCTTTCAAATAGTATCACACTTTTTGAATCTGAAACATGTGTCACATTCTATGCTTCACATAGTATAGGATTAAAAAAAATGAATTTCATAAAGTTTTTACCAAGTTAAGGTGGTCAAACATACAAGTTTTTTATATTTTTTAAAAGTTGTAATAAAAATTCATAATTAATTATTTACTCAAAAAAATTACAAAAAATATGCATCACATCGAGACATGAGTCCTCTACTTATATCTAAAATATTATAAAAAATATTATCATTTTATTGTGGTTAGGGTGGCTAGACAGACACGCACTCCTTATTTTTTCCCTGAAATTTATGTACTACTGCATTGAAATTTTAAATTTTCACCAAATAGATTTTTTTTCAAAAAATAAACCTATTAGTTCAAAAACTACATTCAATTTGCTACAGATTCTATTCTTACATATTTTTGAAATAATATAGATAAATTATTCCTTAAATTCAATTTTTCTAATTTTTTTGCCACTTAAGGGCCTATTTTTTCCATGATGATCTTGTACATACCCTTATATCATGTTATATAATATAATATAATATAATAAAAATAAAATTTGGTGATTATATGGATTGTTGTGACAAAATTGTATAATATATCTTGGTAAATAGTTTAGTCATTGAAAAAGTTATCTAACTCATTCAAAGGGTAGTGACAATTGTATCAATAAATAGGGAAATCTCTATGAAATTAGTGATTCTCCTCTAGTTTGAGAGGGGAAAATTCCTCAAATGATATAGATTTGATATTTTTTATGTGTTTCTAACCAAGAAAACACAAAAGGGAAGTTAGGCTTTAAAAGAGAAACGAGAGGAAAACTAAGTGAAGGAGCGGGGGTAAAATAAAAAAAATTTAGAACAAATAATGACTCAAAGATTAATACACCGAAAGATAACGATGAGATGACAATAACTTCTTACCAAAAAGTGCAAAAAGAATAATCACACATCAAACATATGAAGAATATTCAATGAACTCAGAAATACAAAGTTTTCATATTAAACTCGGGTGTGCAACCAAAGTAATAGAGAAACATTAAAGAAAATAGTATGAAAAATGTGACACACAAAGATTTGAATACTTTTTCAAAATTTTCAACAATAGAAGAGCTCAAAGACTCCCAAAAATATCTACACAATGATCATGTTAACAAGACAACCCATTGCCACTAGTGATTTATAGAATGAAAGCCTCTCCCCTAGCTCCCTTATTATTGTAGCAGCAAAAGGTTCTATTTTTTATAAATAAAATTTTCTTATACATATTTTCCCTTCCCCCTTGTAACTACTTCTTGGGATTTGAATTTTCCTTTTATTATGTAAAACCTTTCAAATTCCTTATTCAAAACATCCTCTCCATTTGATGTTTCTCCTTTTCCTCTAATTCAATAGTTTTGAGGCACTCCATCTTGGTAGCTAAAACTCTCAATGCATTTTAAACAAGTTTTTCTATGCCTTTAGTGCATGGATTGGAAAAGAAGAGGATGTTGTCAAGAGATGCATTCAATTCTAACAAGAGTATCTAGATTCTGGAGGAGAACATCACAACCATTAGAATACTTTCTTCTTCCAATGTCCATAGTTATTTTTTGTAACATATAATTGAGAAGTTTTTTGGCCTTTTCCAACTTCCCTACCCTGCATAACTCCTTAGCAAGATCCTTATATGTAATTTCATAAGGAAAATATCCAATTTCAATTCTTTCCCAAAGTAGTTAATGTGCCCTCGTGAAATACCACTGCACCTTTTCTTCAATAAATGCATTACTCCAACAAGCCTAATACTTTAGAATTCAAGTTAGTTTATGTCATATTCAATAAGAAAAACATGTAAGTTGCATTAAGTGGATCATTTATTTCCAATACCTTCACTTTTATCTTCCTATCCAATCTTATTCCAAGCATCATCAGTAGTCAGTTTCAAACCCATTCTCTTTTCAATTGTTGTTTTTGCATTCTCATCAAGGTGAATTATGTTCAAAAAAATGTATGATATTCAAGGATCATACCAAGCCACTATTGAACATATCATAAGAAGGCTTATATAGCTTGTCTACTTTGGTGCCAAGAAATAGAAAGTGGAAATTCTAAGCTTAAAATAGGAGCCAAAGAGGAGCCAAGATAAGCTCAAGATCAACTTTCTCAGAGGATGTGTGGACATAGTTGCAAGCAATGATGCTACTTGGGCCTTTGTCATCATCGATCTCAAGCATGAGGACGAAGATGGTGGTAATTCGACATACTAGTGATAAAAAAAATGCTTCTTTTAAGTAGCATATTTTTGTATAGGGGGCTTGGTATTAGTTATGTTAAGGTTTACAAAGATCTTTGGTAGGAGGCCCATCTTGGAAAGCTTGGCTATTATTTTCTATACATAATCAACAAGTTGACACTACAACTTGATGTAAATATTTTTGGTTTTCAATATAAGGGTGTGACCCCAATAAGTGTCATGTTTACCTATAAAAAATATATTAAATTTATTAATATTAAATACATATCATATTTATAAACTTATTAAAATTTATTTTATGAACTAAAAAAATACTTAAATATGTAATAAAATTAATCATTGTTTTTTAGATAATTATATATACATATAATTAAAGAGAGCTTTTAGATTAAACTATGGATGATTTTGAGAGGAAAGAGTGAAATTGGATTGCAGATAAGGCCTTAATATTACAAACTCATTAATATCAAACCATTGATAGAATTTGTATTCAAATGTGTAAAAAGCTTTGAAGTTGTTTGACCAATTTTTCATGAGAATCTGCATGAGTTTGAACAAAATTGACAATAAATTGGCCCTCTAAAATGGTTGAGAAATATCTATAAATAAGAGGGATGAAATTTGGAAGCAATAACAAAATCCAAACTAAAAGTAACACATTGGTGCAAACTCAATTAAAAAAGGAACGAGTTGAGAAAATTCAAATTCATGCAAAATCTCACAATCTCCAAATTTTAAATGAATGTTTGCCCCTTTTGGTAGAAATTTATTTTCTGAGAGAACCAATAGTATAAGGGGAAAAATTGCAACTTTTAACCAAAAAAACAAACAATACTAATCATCACTTTTGTGCATGAATTATTTCGAGAGGTGTTTCCATAAGAGTCATGTCTTGTACCTTGCATTGTAAGAATGATTGGCGTAGATGTTTGACACAATCAGAATGGCATAGGGTGATGCGTCTTCACAAAAAACCATGGTTAAAGATTCTCAAAAATTTGACTTGATTTTTATGTCATCCGTATTACAATCAATTGACAAAATGAATTTAAATAAAATAATATACATTTATGTTTCTAAATATTTGACATTTTAAGTATTTGATTACTTAATGATCATTTCAAATTTTAGTTCAAAGAGGTTTGAGGTCTGAGCCCTTTATTTCGTTCAAGTAATGAACATGCTTTTCCAACATCCTTAACTAAGAACTACACCATCTACAATAAAGAAAAGACTATAAACTTGGGTGTTTTCTTCAACTTTTTTATCAAGGTATATGCTTAATATTAACACATGAAAATGCAACAATTCTCTTTGCAAATAAACCAAAAATACAAAGTAACTAAGGTACATATAATTAGAACTAATATTTCAATTTTCATCACCCTTGGTCTTCTAAGAGCCACAAATTTTACACTCTATTGTCAAAAACGCCATAGTTGTTGTAGCAAATATAAAACCAAAAAAAGACCTATACAAAATGATGATCAAACATGGTATTATTCAAAGTGAAAAGCTACTTTTTCTAATTGTATTTACAGATACATACTCCTTGACTAAAGCTAATAGATCATATAGGAACATTGGGCTATTTCTTTTGAATAATCGACAACCAACCTTCTTGGAATGTCTACAAAGGATTTATATATGCTACAATTCAACCAGAAAGCATAAATTAATGTTGATACTATAATATAAAGAGCTCTATTCAAGAAATTTTTCTTCATCCTTTCATTTGAATATAATTCAAGTGGTGTTCAAGGATGGCTAAAATCAACAATCACCAAAGTTGACCAACTAGATTTTGTTGGAGAAAACACATTCATGTTGGGTGAACTCAATGATATGTGCAATAATAGTATCTAAATCTAGCTTCTTTGTTTATTCTATATAGAAACATATTCGCAATAATATATATAGTATAATTTATATACTTCTATTTAAATGTATGTGAATTCAATGTCACATGTATACATACTTCAAATTATATTATTTTTATTAAAATTATGTGTCTGCAATCTTCCATCAAGTCATTTCTTTATAAGTTGCATAATATTCATATCTCAAGCATTTATCAAATTAAAATGATTGTAAAACTCATTCAATACAATTGATTTTTTTGGTTCATGTTAGTCTTGTATAATTCTATATGTTATTTTAAATTCTTTTTGTAGACATGTAAAAATGCCTAACGCATATCACACATCCTAAAATTGCATTTTTCCATCATTGGCATCATTTTCATTACTACTATTGTATTTAAAATCATTTCACATAATTTTCATCATTAATCCCCTTTTCACATCATTTCCATCCTTTAACCCTATTTCTCTCTATTAATTAAATAATCTTGAATTGTTTAATTAATTCACTATTTCATCTCTAATTTTCTCCTTTATCACCCTAGTTAAATAATTTCAATTATTTAATTAGGTTCATCTAATATTTCATCTAATAATATATAATTAAATAATTATAATTATTTAATTATCCCATTTCTAATCTTTTTCCTCTAATGAAATATTCTTTTTTAAAGAATGGCATATCCTCATCTTCCATGATTAAATACTTTCTAATTATTTAATTATCCTATCTTCCCTCCACAAAGCATATTTCAAAGGAATATTCCTTTTCAAAATATCTTGAATTAACTTGTCTCAATCATTGCTATCCCTTGATCTTCAAATCTAATCTCCGCCCTTGAGATACGATATCCTAACCATTTTCCTAAAATGGTAGAGATATTTTGAGTTCTAACTAATCAAATCTATTGATAATCTTCCTTGATTCACTCTCATTTGTGGGTGTTGAGGACCAATCTCAACCCTTCTTTATGGGAATTGAATCTCAATCTTGACTCTTGATCTAATTTCCTAAAATCTATAAAATCACCTTCAATCCTTCACATCCATCACCTAGAATATGAGTAGAGACATCATGTCAAATAGATTATTCAGCAATTGAGAGCATTTGTCATAACATCTAGGTCATGTTTGCATCACAGTCAATCAAGCTTTTTCTATTAATCATGGAGGCTTCAAGAGTTTGAGCAATCCAGCACCATACAATGCCAAGCTCTCCAACAATGGGATAGTGAGATTGTTCTTTTTTTGATTTCAATTATGTTTGATTACACTAACATTAGCGTTTATTTCATGTCTTGATTTACAATTGGATCGCATTGGTAAGTGGGTTTGATCTCTTGTTTTGGGTTCTTTGATTGAATTATTGATTGTTTATCCCCTTCCACTTTTACCCCTCACATTTAAATTGGTATGCCTGGTGGGACCCACATCCTTGATTTAACATTTTTATCAAATTTTTGGTGAGTTACAAGTTTTTGGGGTGTGAAAGTCTAAAATAGAGTTCATTATTATGTATTGAATCACTTTTTTTTGGACATATAGATGTTCTTGCTTCTTCTCAAAGCCGCTTTTGCTAACTCTTTTGTAGTTGTTTTCTTGTGTTTTGACCTTCTGATTGAGTGCTTTTAGTGTTGTAGAAACAAGTCCACATCTACATTAGAGAACAACTGATGTTGAAAGAAAAAAACCATGCCTGCCTCAAATGGGGACCTGTATAGTTGTAAAATTGCACCACCCACAATTTCAAATACATTCTTGCATCCACTTTAGTGTCCATTCCCTTAGAATCTTGAGTAGGCTCATTTTAGCCCCTACATCAACCTTTTCCCCTTCTCAAGATGCTCTAACACCCCTTTTCAATAGCTACCCTCGCATGCTATCTTTACATCAGACTGTGTGCTTTTCCTATTATCGTCATTTTGTAGCATGATGTGTGCAAACACTAGCATGCCGCATGGATTTCTACATGCCGCGCTAACATCTTGTGATGTTTCAACACTCAAACGACCATTTCCACGCATGTTTTCCACTTGTCAGTGAGTTCTGTCGGTGGTAATGGCTAGGAATGCCTTGTAATGGCTGAAGAAGCTTCTCTCTCCTTAAATGTCATCTTTTCACCTCATTTGTAGGCTCTTCTTCCTCTAACTTCTTCCAATTCTTGCTATCACTTCTCTAGCTACATTCTAGCTTTCAGCTTTACTCCATCACCTACTTACACAACTTCATATAGCTTGTTGTAGTAGCTTCAAGCTCTCTCAAGCTCTCTTAGCAATACTCTTTGTAGCCTCCTTGGCTCTTACATCTATCTCCCTTTCCTTATGCGTGTGAGCATCTTGGAATTCCATATCCCCTTCCTATTGTATTTTTACTTTGTGATATAGGTTCTCCTCCTTGAGTAGGGATTTCTTTTATCACCTCTTTTGCGATATGGGTTCTCCTCCTCGAGCGGGGTTTTCTTTTATCACTCCTACTTGGTGGTGTATGTTCTAATCTTGAGTGGATTTTTCTTTCACCACACACTTCATTCATTTCACTCTTTCTCTTTCTATCTTCTTGGCTGTCCGTGGAGGTGGGAACACCAAAATGGGGGTTTGACTGAGGCAAACCCATATACAACCCCAATACTTTCTCCCAAACTTACAAAAACATGTTTTGAAGACATTCATTTGGTGGAGGCTTCATCACTTGCGTGGTTGTAAGTATTTCTTTCCTTTCTTCTTCTTAGCTTTATCATTTCTATTTCATTCTATTTTAGTTTCGTCACATTCTGTTACTTTGTTGCATTTTGTAAGTTGTCAGCAATCAAATAGCTAGCAATCATTTAGGCATTTTATGTGATAAAATTTCTTTTAGGTCCGTATGAGATGCTAGCGCATTGTGATGTTGTCTGTATTCTGCTTTGTCATCCTTTGGTCAAGAGCTTGTCAATTTATCTAGAAAATATCTGTGACCTGCTCTTTCAGATTCTAAAACTCTCGCCGCTATTCCTGAGGTAGATTAGGGAAGTTCACCCCGTGAGGCTCTCTAAATGAAGAGAAATTGTGAGTAGCGAATCCCCCTCTTCTAAATTTTGGTGAACCCAATGTGAAGAGGGTACTTTTAAAAAAAACTAGGAATTTATTTACCCCTACTTGGCAGGGTCATAACTTTTGACTCAATGCTCAGAATTTAGAATTGTTTGCACCGTTGGAAAGGTCTCCTAGAGAACTAGTTCAGTCTATAAAATACTCAAAAGTTCCAACCTCAAATTCTATTCTAGAGACCTCCAAAAATATGATTTACTAGAACATAGGAAATAACAAAAAAAATGTAATGAATTTAATATCTTCCTTTATTAGTTTAGTATCTAATTTTGTTCAAAATGTTAATGATATTCCATTTCATGCATGTGACGGTGACTTGGTCTTGCCTATGTGACTTGATATGTTTGATCCTTCTCATGAAAGTCCTCTAACTTTGGAGGATATTTTGTTGCAAGAAGATGAAATTATTAATACCTTTTTTTAATGTCACTCTAGCTTCTCTTCATTCCAATGCACTCTCTTCTAAAGATGATGCATTGGTGAATGATGAATCTACCCTTCATTCCAATGCACTCTATTCTAGAGACATTGCATTTGTGAATGATGAATCTAATATTTATTCCAATGCACTCTCTTCTAGAGACGCTGCATTTGTGAATGATGAAGCTCATCTTTGTTCTGATGCACTCTCCTCTAGAGGTGATTCATTAGACAATGATGAACCTCCTTCCACATCTAATCCTCCTTGGATCAATGTTGAGAATTTTACTTCAAATAATTATTCCACATTTGATCTTGTTTGGATTGATGTTGAGAATATTCCTTCAAATAATTATTCTACTAGTTGTGATGATTCTGTAAATGCAATCTATGTCTTTGCTTCCCCTTAAAGGCCTAAGAGACCGATCATTTATGTGACTCCAACTAGTCCTTCTCCTAAAAGGGTTTTGTCTATCAATGGTCTTCCACTTGAGAGTGACTCTCTTGATCTTTCTAAGGCTCCCTCTTACAGAGCGGTAGCCCTTACTTATGAGAATAGTATGAATAAAAAACCAAGACTTCTTCAAGCATCTAAACCTACAACTAAAGCACCTATTGATCATGATCTTGTTGAGCAACCTCATGTTACTCCAGCTAAGATCTCGATATGGGACTTGCTTCAATCTACTTTGGTTTATCAAGGTGTGCTCCAGGAAGCCTTGCAAAAGATCCTCTTGCCTTCTTCCACTAGGTCGACAGATGTTGATGAATTGATGGCGTATATTCGTGCAAATTCACCGAATATTATGCTCTATCCGCAAGAGCTCCCACCTTTGGAAGTATAGTCTAAGCAAGTATATCCTCTAATGATTATAGTTAACATCAATAATATTGGAATTATACATACTCTCATTGGTCCTGGTTTGGTGCTCAATGTGTACATCATCGATCTATTGCCTAAGATTAATATTAATTCATCTTCTCTTAATACTTCTTCTATTGTTATTCATGGGTTTGATAATGTTGGTTGACAAGCCCTAGGCATGATAGTCTTGCCTTTGAGGTTGGGACCCATTACCATACCTACCCTTATATGTGTTATGGTAGAAAACTTACCTTATAATCTTCTTCTTGGTAGAATTTGGATTCATGCTTTCGGTCTAGTCTCGTTTACCTTACATAAATCTATTAAGTTCATTTGTAATAATAAAGTAGTCACAGTTAAGGATGACGCTGAGGCTATGCACTTATGTGAGATGGCAGTTGTTGGTTAGGCTTCAGGTGTTCCTACTCTTATTCCTTCAGTATCTTCCAATGTGTCGATGTTTACTCTAGCAATACCTACTACAAAGCATACTCTTGAGATAAATGTCTTGGAGGAAGATCCTTTCAAAGCAAGAAATCCTAAGTCTACTCCTTCTCAAAGGAATGCATGTCTTGGTGATAATTGGGTTTCCTTAGATTTCATAGATTCCTTCATTCAGGAATATAAAGTTGACCCAATCCACTTAGACTTTCCAATAACACCATCCACACCTATTATCAAAGATGGTTATTCTTCTGTATCATGGGGTAGTGCAAGCAATAATTGTAAAGTTCTTAGTGTTGATCCTCCTTCTAAGGAAGATGATCACACTCCCATTGAAGAGGTTAAAGTTGGTAGTCCTATCAGGAAAGATGATGTTGATCTCATGGAGGAGTATGATCCCCTTTTCCAGAATAATACTCTCCATGTAGATCCTCCTTTATTTGCTATCTTCATGTCTTCTTCTTGTGAGCAGTCAATTTTTTTTCCACAATAGAAAGGGTTGCTTTCTGCTCCTCATTCTTTATTTGAGCAAGGGTATATTTTTTTGCGGCTTCTAAAATCCTGCTTAATCACTCTTCCTTCTCTTACATGCAAGAAATTTCATATGCATGATAAAGAAGAGAAATCTTTCTGTGCATACCATTGAGTACCTCACCATTCCACTAGTGAATGTAAGGCCTTGAAGGATAAAATACAACTTCTTGATTTAGGTGTCATCAAACTCTCGTTTGATTGATGCACCTACCTTTACTTTGCATGACAAGTGATATCAAGGTTTACCTTTATCCTGTTTGTTTTGAGTATCTTGCATGGTTCTCCTCCCCTGTATTTTGGGGGCAGTGATGACTCATTTTGGAGAAGTGTGTCCTTCTTAAAGGACTCCCTTTTTTCTCTCTATCTTTCAATTGAAGTATCCCTTGAGTGGACCCCATTTTTCTTTTGAAAGGTTCTTGAGGGACCTCTTTGAAATATTTTCTACTTCAAATGGATTCTTTCGAGTCTAGCTTGGGGTTAGCCTGACTAGGCCTATTTCATACAGTCACGTGTAGCTTGGGGGTAGCCTGACCAAACCTATTTTTTCTATGAATTTCTTGCAATGGAGGTTGTAGTAGGCTCCACAGGATTCTCTAATTTTTCTTGCTCTGTAGGACCGAGAACCTATAGAGCTCCTTTACATCCTTATTTGGCGATACGGTTTTTCCTCCTTTAGCGGGGATTGCTTTTATCACCTATATTTGGTGATAAGGATTTTACTCCTCGAGCGGGGATTTCTTTTATCACCTATATTTGGTGATACAAGTTTTCCTCCTTGAGCGGGGATTGCTTTTATCACATATATTTTATGATATAGGTTTTCCTCCTTGAGCGGCAATTGCTTTTATCACTTATACTTAGTCATATGGGTTTTCCTCCTTTAGCGGGAATTTCTTTTATCACCTATATTTTGTGATACGGGTTTTCCTCCTTGAGTGAAGATTTCTTTTATCACTCTTGCATTCATTTCATTTTTATCTGTCATCTCAACTTGCATATATATGATCAAAGATCTACATCTTCTTCATCCTTAGTATATGCCCTTCCACTCTGAGCCATTTTTCTATATGTTATTTCTTAATTCATGGATGGTGCATAGTACTAAGACAGCCTTTACATCGAGGTCTCTTTACTTTGCTGACTCGAATCCTTTAGCTTTTTATGTGCTAACATTGTTGTTTGGTGCAGGTTTTTCTTATCTAACACATTGGTTTTGTAGGTCTTTAGCTTGGGGGCATTCTTCCATGGTTCAAAGAATTATCTGCTTCCTCTACAGTATCCTTTTGGCATATGATATTATTTATGTTTAGTAGATTTCCTTTAGCATGCATATTACTATAGATTCATATGCTCGCTAAAGTGGGGGAAAAATGTATAGTCATAAAATTGCACCACCCACAATTTCACATACATTCTTGCATTTGTTTTAGTGTCCATTCCATTAGCATCTTGAGTAGGCTCATTTTAGCTCCTGCATAAACCTTTTTCCCTTCTCATTGATATGCTCCAACACCTCTTTTCAGTAGCTACCCTCACATGTTAGCTTTGCATTGAACTATGTGCTTTTCCTGTTATCATTGTTTTGTAGCATGACCTATACAGACACTAGTGCGTCATACAGATGTCCGCACACCACACTAACATCCTACGATGTTTCAATGCTCAAATGACCATTTCCATGCATGTTTGGGTGATCCCACAATATTGGTTTAAATTTTTTGGCCAAACTAGACACTAAATTGATTTTTTCTAACTAAATCTTCACTTTCGGGCACCTATAGCAGCTAAATTGTGAGGAATTTGAAGATGATGCAGACTAGTGATTTGTGACATTTTTTTTTCTTTTTCTATAGAATCTAAATGGGGTGATCCCACAATAGTGGTTTACAATTTTTTGGCCAAACTGGACACTGATATTTTTTTTTAACAAAATCTCCACATTCGGGCACCTATAGCAATTAAACCGTGAGGAATTTGAAGATGATTCAAACTAGAGTCTTGTCATATTTTGTCTGTAGATTCTAAAAATATTTTTTTCAATTTTTTTGGAATCAGATTGCACTTCTTCTTCCATCTCCCACTAAAATTGGTTTTTTTTCAAAAAATGACATTTTAAAAAAGTGACGCACACTGTATAACGCATAACTTTTTTTCCTTGAAAGATAAAATTCCAATTCTTTGAAATTTAGATTTCTAACTCCAATATATAGTGCTTCCACTTGGTTAGATAGTTTTTTATTGAATATTTTTTCTTTAATCAAGTTTCAAAGTCAAATCAATTACAATTCAGACATAACATGACCGTATAATGCATAACTTTTATTGTATGTATTGAATTTTTTTATTTTTTTTTGGTTGGATCAAGGACTCCAATATCTGGTGCACTCATATTTTTAATTTTTTTTTTGATAATCTTCTATTTTTTCACTTGCACAGAATAGAGAGTTTTGTTTTCAGTGAAAAACCTATATTTAATAAAACTTAAAAAATAGATAGATAATATAATCAAAACATATTAAAATTATATTCGTTGGATAGCTCGTTTTGAGGGGAACCCAATACTAGTTGGGTTTTTGAGATCTCCTCCATTTTCATTCTCAAATTGAGCTTCAAAGTGCAAAATTCTCAGCAATTTTGGTGCCTTAAGAGGCAAGGGTGAAAAAACAAGGGTTCGGCCGAACAGGTGTTCGGTCGAAGAAAATAAAAAAGTTCGGTCAAAAAGGGGTTCACCCGAACCCATGTTCGACCAAACCCACTACACATAAAATAAAAAAATGAGTTTAAATGGGTTCGATTGAAAATTCGAAAGATGTTCGGTCAAACACCTTGATTTTAATATTAATATAAATATTATTTATATTCTTTTTAAATGATAACTTAAGAGAAAGATTTTTACCATAGAATACAATCAAAATTTTAAGAAGATTGTAAACGGAGATATTTTGGATAAACTGTCAAAATTTATATAGAATTATAATGATATATATATATATATATTTTATTTTTATATAATTTTACATACACTAAAGTATATCATAATGTTTTAAGGGCACCCTTGAATAGATAACCGTAATTAAAAAAATTGTTGACAGGAAAATTTGACCATCAAATTTAATCCTTGGTAGGAGGGAGATACTTCAGAGAGAGAGGGGAGAGTGGGAGAGAGATAAAGGGTAGGGGGTCCTAGGGTTTAAGGGTTAAGGGTAGAGGAGCTCGAGAGGGAGAGTGGGTAGGAGGGAGAGACTTTTAGAGAGAGAGGGGGTATGGGAGAGAGATAAAGGGTAGGGGGTGTACAAGGGTTTAGGGTTTAAGGGTTAAGGGTAGAGGGGACAGGGGGACAGGGGGTAGGAGTGAGAGACTTGAGAGAGAGAGTGGGGGAGTGGGAGAGAGATAAAGGGTAGGGGATGTACAAGGGTTAAGGGTAGAGGGGAGAGAGGGAGAGGGGGTAGGAGGGAGAGACTTGATAGAGA